>JAGFPH010026983.1:0-10208 GCA_018207615.1 Philaenus spumarius | reverse complement strand
CCCAGCAACGTATCAAACCCAGTGAGTCCGATACGTAGGAGTGTTTATTAGACTCACTTAATGAACCCATCTTCATTTTCACAGCGTATTGAACCCAGCAAAGTATTGAACCCATCTTTATTTTTACAGCGTTTTGAGCCCAGCTACGTATTGAACCCATTTCTATTTTCGCAACGTATTTTCATTTTTATTTATTGAATATACCACTATTTAATAATAGTACTAGGAAAGTGCATTGCTTTTAATTTTTTGGAAGTATCCCTACAATTTATTTCTGTATGATGTCGATTTATAAAGCATGTGTAGTTTACAGCAATAATAATCTCTGAAAGGGTCAATGAAAGTATACTATCAAAATTATGACTGTATTAAATAAATATTGTAGATATTATAAAATATTTAAGTATTACAACTATATAAACCAATATTCATAAATACATACGGTTTAACATTTAGACAGAACTTATATTTTAAAAGTTGATTACAATTGATAGAATAAACAAATAACAACAATGTAAAGTTAGCTTTTAATTTGCTTGGTTTATGCACAATTAACCAAAGGCCGTTATGCAAAATAGCGAGTGACGTGTACAAAAGAGAACATATAACATTGAAAACTATGTATATGAAATTCGTAAGCAAAATTTTGGGAAAATTTCCAAGAAACTAAATTTTGAAGAAATACTTTGAAATTGCAAATGAAAACGTAAGACAAAATGGACTGCAACTAATAAAAAAACTGGAAAATGAAAGAGGTCGATCGCCACCTTAGCTAATTTATCACTCAGCTTAGTCTAAACAGTAAGTGTTTAGCTAGTCAAAAATGAAATGATTCATTGGACTGTACACTGCCTGGGGGCCACACTTAGGTGGTAACCTCGAGTAGACATATTTACTATCAATTATTGATGTGCCCGAGATTAAATGACACGGTACAATTCGAATAACTTTTCAGTTATACAATAGATATGCAAACAATTACAGATCTCTTGACTGTAGTTATGACTAGCTCCTACGTTTTATATCTTTATATTAGAAGGTGTAGAAAATTATTTACAATTTTAATTAAGTTCCTAAAACAAAAGTGCGGAAATAATAAAATTATGTTACTTTGATATTCATATCGTATTACCTACCATACATGATAAGATAAAGTAACAACCTCTAAAATATTATAGAAACCATTATTAAAAACTAGGAAGAAGATATTGTATTGGTTTGAAAAACAGAACAAAAGGCTGTTGGTAATATATAATATACTAAACATAATTTTTATTTGATTTACGCTAAGTAGGCAATTGGTTGGTCTCTTTAACTGACCCATGTGGGTATTGTAACCCCCGTGCTACGAATTCCCAGGGTTTTGTTAATATACTTTCAACTCACATCTTCAAGAAACTCTAAATTAAAGAAATGATAGCTTTACAACTATGTAATGTGTTAGTTCAATAATAACAAAAAAACATTAAGACCAAGGAAGTTCATACGGGACTGGTTCTATTACACATAATATCGATTTACCATCGACCCTTAAAAAAAATACGTTTTGTTTCGATGGACCATCACAATATTCCGATCTTTAATATTATTTAATAAAGAATTGGCTCCATGGGCCATCGAACCAATTTATAAATTAAAATATTTTTTTAAAGTTTTGTTCGATGGCCAATCGGACCTGTTACTTGTTTTTTTATAGATTTAAGAAAAAAAGTTCGATGACCCATCGAACCTAAAACCAATAAATTACACTTTTAAATTAAGGTTCTATTACACATCATATCGATGGACCATCGACCCGTGCTTATTTAATAAATATTATAGGGTCTATGGTCCATCAAAAAACAAAAATAAATCCACTATTTTCATTTTAAAACTTTGTAAGATAAAGGCTCTATTGCACATCATATTGATGGATCATCGGTCCTTTCACAATATTTTCAATGATTTAACGAACTGTTCTATTTAAGCATCCCGCTTCGCAAATATTTTAGAGCCGCTCCCTCTCCTTTACGGTATTCTGAAGGTGGTGTCCGTTGTCACCTATGTTCCGGTCTAACTTGAAAATGATTTAACATTATTGAGCTAAATCTTCAAAACAAGGTAGTTTATACTTAGGTTCCGGATAGGCATAATTGTGTTTATGAACAACCCACGTGACTATAAAGTTCAAATATTATTCTTATGGATCTTGATTTATTTATTGTTACCATGGAATCATCGGAGTTTTAAGTTACCCGTGCGAAGAATAGTACACTATCAACAAAAAAAGTAACTTAACGTTTCATTCAGTTTAAACACAAATAAACTCAGTTTAAGTTTACACTGGTGTAGCCGCGCCGGGTCTGCTGGTTATCTCATTATATAATAACAAGTTTGATCGATGTCCGGCTGAAATATTCTTGGAAGCCTGAAATGCCCCAAATACATGATAAAAAACCTAACTAGTTAGAAGGTGGCAGAGGTGCATGAATATAATTTAAAGTTAAAACCAAATGTCTTTTATGGTAAATTATTACTTTAAGTTTGATATTTCGCCATACAAAATAACAAGAAACATATTTATCAATGCCACTTTCGTTAGTTGGTTGTAGTAAAGAAAGGCTTTTCTCTAGGCTTATATTAATTACAAATATATTTTCCGTTTTTCGATTAACAAGCAGATTGGTAAATATTTCCCAAACGGGTTGATTTTAGTTTTTTTGTGCCAGTATATAATTCCGATTTTTTCTGTATGTATTAAGATTATTTTTTAGTGTATATTTAGCTGAATTATATCACGTTTATATGATTGAAAGTTTTACTTCCTAATCTAAAATTACCAGTTTTTAAAACTGTCCGACGTCCTATTAAACGTTCTCAGAAATCAAAAATGCCCCAATTACAATATAACCTTAATTACATTATAATATAGTTTGTATGACATACAGAGGTGCAGATATTTGTTTTCAATTCAAAAACAAAGGTCCCGCTCAATAAAGAATTGGTTTTAAATTAAGAGTCTTCCTCTCAACAAATATGAAACTGGTGGAGACAGGCAGTCCAGTCAAATAGTACACTAGAAATCGCTAAAATAGCAAACTAACGGCTAGTTCTGATTTTTTAATATGCTGTTAGGACTACTGCCAGTAAAAGCCCAGTCGGTATAGGGTAAAACTACCAGTAATTTGCAATATGGCTGATTTTTTTTATAAGTACCTTAAAGTATATACATTAACATAAAAAAAGTTTACCAGTCTATCGATTTCCCAAAGTCGAAAAAAAATCGATTATCATTTTTTTGGTCGATTATCCTTAATATTTCGAGCTATGATGAAGATAGAGAAAAATAAAAAATACCACCGTGTAGGGGAGGTATTTTTCAATAAAAAAGGTCATACTGTATGTATTTATTTCCTCCGAGCAATGGTTTGTCTGGAAAAAATTCGATAATGCAGGTATGTATTTTGCAGCAGGGGAAATCACTAAAACGGGACATCTTATTCATATATGAAGCGTTGGGTCATTCTAAATTGGCCGAATTTTATTTAATATATCGAATTGAAACTTTAAATAGGAGTTAAAATTTATATTTTAAACATTTATGCTGAGTCTCAGCTTGTTATCTTGAAAATTACCCGATCTAGAGCCACTTGACTCATCAATGGGTTTCTCGATTTTAGGAGTACCGGACCCACGAACTAATTTTAATCGGCTCCAGTTTATAGAATTTTCAAAATATCAACCTGAAAGTTTTTTTACAAGTTAAATATATATATTCAAACAAGTTCAAGGATAATAAACCTTTTTCATTATTTACTTTTAAAAGCACAAGTAAATTAAAAAAGTATAATTTTATACCTTTTTAGATTTTTCATCAAAACGCTTGAGTATATCAACTGCAGATTAGTCATTTTTGAAAATATAGTTTTTAAAATAAGTATAGCAAAAAACAATTGTATTTCTAACTTCTGTACCAATTTTTAAATCGATATGTTCAAAAATGTCGAAAATGGAGTCGTTGAATCTAAAAGTGTTATAGTTAAAACGAGATAGGTAAAACAGAAGACTATTTTCAAGCTCCTCGTTTTTAAAAATAACAAGAAAAAATCGTTCATACTTACTAAGAATATTTATACTGGTGTACTCAACTTGTAAAACAAATTTGATGTTGATATTCCAAAAATTGACGAAACTGGAATAGATTGAAATTAGTTCGTGGGTCCGGTACTCCTAAAATCGATAATCGAAATTGACTCCTAGATCGGGTCATTTTCAAGATAACAAGCTGAGACTCAGCATAAATGTTTAAAATATATGTTTTAACTCCTACGTCAAGTTTCAATTCGATATATTAAAATTCGGCCAATTTATAATGAGCCAACGCTTCATATATGAATAAGATCTCCCCTTTTAGTGATTTCCCCTGCTGCAAAATACATACCTGCATTATCGAATTTTTTCCAGAGAAACCATTGCTCGGACGAAATAAATACATATGACCTTTTTTGTTGACAAATACCTCCCCTACACGGTGGTATTTTTTATTTTTCTCTATCCTCATCTCAGCTCGAAATATTAAGAATAATCGAAAAAAAATGATAATCGATTTTTTTTCGACTTTGGGAAATCGATAGACTGGTAAACCTTTTTTTATGTTAATCTACATACTTGAATGTACTTATAAAAAAAACATCAGCCGTATTGTAAATTACTGGAACTTTTGGTCTAAAATTACCTCTACCGACTGGCCTATAATGTATATCCACGTTTGCAGCTTCAAAAGATCTGTGCTAACTTCGTAGCATTCGAAAAACTGCAACATTTTCCCATTTTTTCAGTTTTTTCGCTATATCTCCTAAGAAACAATGTTTTTTTTTCATAAACATGTTATTTAGGTTTTTAAAGAAATATAAATTTAGTACAATTTGACACCAGAACCAGTTGTGTAGAAGAATACCTACTAAGATTCAGCCCTCCAAAAATTGGCAATTTTTTCCATAAAAGTGAAATTTTAAGATTTGGTTAACTTTCTACCCCGAAATCAGGGGGAAATACTAATTTTACGGGTACATTCATAGAAAGAGAAGTTCTAGCGAATGTTATTAGTTATTTCGGATTGCCTTACTGAACTGTTTAATTTTACTATAAATTTACTTTTTTTTGTGTACTTACAGCTCTCAGTCCTTTATTTTTATTTTTTATTTCCTGGTGACGTACGTTTCGCCTTTTCTATTCAGGCATTATCACACCTACACTTTACTAGTACTTTACATTTGTTGATGCGCGTCAAGTTTTTAAAATGAAATACTTACACGAAAGCAAGCTGAGTAGTTGCAAAAAACGATTTCATGTAAGTATTTCATTTTAAAAACTTGACGCGCATCAACAAATGTAAAGTACTAGTAAAGTGTAGGTGTGATAATGCCTGAATAGAAAAGGCGAAACGTACGTCACCAGGAAATAAAAAATAAAAATAAAGGACTGAGAGCTGTAAGTACAAAAAAAAGGGGAAAAAAAGTAAATTTATAGAATGTTATTAGCTTTAATTAAGGCACAGAACGACGTCTGTAGATCTAATAATATTTTCACAATGATAAAAATTAAAAAAATGGGAAAACTGCATTTTTCGCAAATTGGCTCTGTTGAGTTCTCACGATGGTTTGAGGGTTATTTAACTAAAGCACAAGTGAAATTATTCAAATGTGTCTTTCTTTAGTTGAATGTGAAAGGCAAACTGTAGGCCCCCTTTCCTCTGGACTATGGGATCAAAAATTATAAATCTAGAAAAAAAGTGCAGCTGTGAAGGACTATACTTAAATGTTTTGATCTCTGTATGGGTCATTTACCAATCTATGTTAGTATTTTCAGATTAAGTATTTAGAGTAGATGTTAATTTTACCATCTAGGATTCATAAGTAGCTATTAGTTCAAAATAGGTCGACGTAGGAAACGTTTTAAAGCCTATTTCGACACATTTTCCGAATTGTACGCGTCTTTTTTGTTATTTATAGTATTTTCATATTAAGTATTTAGAATGAACGTTACTTTAATCATCTAGGTTACATAAGTAGCTATTAGTAGACAAAAAGCAAAAAGGGTAATAAATCTCATCTATACGAATTTTCTCTTATAACTCGAAAACTATGACCTTTTGGTAAATAACCTCTCTTTACATAGTGAAAGAACATAACATATCCTACAAATTTTATTATTTTGGTTTTTTCTCCGACGACCCATTTGTGCTCAAGCGCTAGTTGAAAGTGGGCATATTTCGGCTGTCTCCGCGAAATCGCACTTTTCCACTACAAAACTGTAATTTATTATTAAACGGCTGTTATTTAGTGAATTCCTAAATAAATAAATTTAAAATTTATCTAATAGTAATGTTTCGCAACTAAACTAGGATAGACATGGTATAAAAGATGTGGTCTATATGTTCACTGGTAATAATAGTAAACTACCGCATGTTAAAATGTAGGCCTAACCTAAAAACACAGCTTTATACTAAAACAACTGTTGCCTGTTAAAAATTTTGCTTGTAAAACTGATGTTATTTTAAATCTTTTTTATTGTTAAACAGAAATTACTAGCACTTGTGGATTTGGAACTTGTTAAATTCCTAATAATACTGGTGACATTTTGAAACTAGCCGCAGCTCTTTGTATTGATAAGCAGTCGTACAAATTTTCATAGTCCAACCTTCTATAAACTACGGACAGACACCTTAAAACGCTTTTAGGGACGATGTTGTTTAAGGAATACAAATAAACATAAGACATTCATAATAACTTTTATTGTTTAGAGAGTAATGTCCTACAATGTACATTTCCATAATATATCTCCATCAAACACTACCTCCTAAATACTTACACGAAATCTTTTGTTTCATCAAAATTCACGAACACCACAACGAATTTGCTACTACTGTACCACAATTTATAATGTTTATAATACAAATGCTTTAAACTTAGACTCGTCTCTTAAGTTTAAGTTTATACAACCGGTTTTATCTATATTCAAAACCACACAAAATTAAACCTATCAGCTCGTGTTGTTTTTCCACGTCTTTCATGTGTTAACTTTTTATTGGATATTTTGCAAATCACCATTTTGTACCTGCATGAGATAAGCACCACTCAGTATGGGCAATTTTCTACAAAAACAAGATATGATCACAAGTTGTTATTTTCGCACCATCTCTTTCATTTTAAAGATGAACAAACCCCGACAATAGAACAACCCGAACCTGTGCCAGGACCGAGGCCTTCAAAACAACTCAACCAGGATCCTCTAAACGACACGGCTCATATAATAATGTAATATTATATAATAATATGTAATAATATGATACAATACAACAATATTTAGGCCTATAATTTTTAAGATTTTTCGTTGGAATTTCAACTTTTTTTGCCAGAATTTCCTATTCTGTACTGAAGAACGAATTAATTCTTTATAAAAAAACTAATTTATGGAATGAATGGTTAAGCTATGCCTAAACCCGGTCTATGCACTGCTGATGGCATAACAGTTCAACCCAGCCTAGGCCTATATGTATTCAACATAAAAGTTGGAGGAATTTACTAAATGACAGTCTTTAGTAATACAATTGAGTTTTGGTGTGGAAAAGTGGGTTTTTGCGGAGACAGCCGGAATACGGCAATTTTCAACTAGCACTTGGGTCTGAACGGTTCGTCGGAGAAATAACACAAATAGTAAAATTTGTAGAACATTTTATGTTCTTTCATTTTGAATAGGCTAGAGAGGTTAATAGCGAATTGTTAATAGTTTTCGAGTTATAAGATAAAGCCCACAAAAATTAGATTTTTGACCTGTTTTGCATTTTTGTAGATGTTGCGTCAAGAAATTTTTTAAGCAAACTTCAGATTCGGATTGAGCACCCTAAAACATACAGAATGGAAGAAATCAAAACTACCCCACCATTTTCCTGGTAAAAACAAAATTTGACTGGATTATAGGTGTAATAGAACATTATGCAAACACATTTTTGTTCAAATAGTAAGAGACGTGCGTGCACCTCAAAAGCTGTAGTTTTATAATTTCCAAAATATCAATTTAACAATGATTTTCACGAAACAAGTGCTACAAAATTAATCTATATCTAGAAATTAACCATTTCTGGATACGCTTACGGCTTATTTTGCGCACGTGTTCACTAACACTCTGACTTCTGTCGCTGGAGTAGTTGGTTACATTTAGCTGTTAAATTTGTTGTACATTAGCCCCTATCACATCCCGCCGGAAATAGGTCGAGTTACAGTATTCCTATATGTTCATATCAGGTTGTTTTACCTTTCAGTTTTGCTAGTTTTCAGTATGGCCGGTTAGATTGTAATTTACTTACTTATTTAAATAGATAGGGTTGTATTACATCCTTTAATTGTTTCATATACATAGTGTTTTGCGATAGGTTGGCACAAAATCAGAAGGTGATAGGAGACCTAAAAAAAGCTAAATTGTTCATATGTGCATAGGGCCAGAAAAGCTCCGTTTTCCAGATACCCGCTATTTTGTTTCTTTTACAAAATAATTCATATCTAGAGAACAGTTTGACCGATTGAGTTTAAACTTGGCATTAAGTTTAACTTAGCAATGATATATAACAATAGAAATAAGTAATTATATCCAATCATACGTTTAAAAATGACGGCTGTTTAAAAAGTTCAGATCTAAAAATTTCAAGAAATATTTTGTATCCATTTTAGTTGTCTGAGTTGAGTAAAATGAACAATTTAAAATATGTATTACATTATTTGTTTGTAATAACTAACTACGTACCCACCATATTGTTGTGTTTACTGTGTTGGTATAGGATGCCATGTTGAAAAAACCCAATTATTTAAAATAACCTAACTATTATTCTGTGTCCGATTATTTTAACAGTTACCATCCGATAGAGAATTAAAAGGCCTACAAAAAAGGTATCTTGACATTTTTTGTTTAAATGTACGGATTTTGGATAGCAATCTGCCGTCTCTACACTGAGAAATTTATAGTCTTGGATAAATACACAAAATGAGTTTTTACATTTGACAAGTGTAAAAAATATCATTTACCGAGGTAAAAATTAATCTGAACCTATGATAATATTTATATACTAGCTGACCCGTGCGAATATTTCGAAAGTTAGGAGTACCTGATTTAATACGTTGATTTAATTAAGTTAGTTACGTTTATTTATTTGAATCATTAATTTTGATTAAGAATTAAGTTAGATATGGCATTGCGAAAAAAATACATTTGAGAAGTAATATGAGGACAGTAGCTAGCTCTAACAAAACACTGCTTGTAGACAATGTCCGGGAGGATATGGGGAACGGTTTCTCTCTGGCTGTTCCATTGAGCAAACATACACAAACATCGTTGTTTTTTTTTTTTTTTGTAGCGAAACCATTGATTTTAAGCTGTTTATTGTGTCTATTGTTCGTTAATAACGTGGAACATAAGTTTTAAGTTATGCTCGAATGATTAGTTTGGATGAAGAATTGATGTAGATATGGCATTGCGGTAACAAAATACCTTTGAGGAATAATATATATAATGATTCAGTTCCTAACCCCATACGAATTGTCTTTAAAATGGTGATTGTTCATTTTTAATATTTTTACAAAAGAAGTTAAAGTAGGATCAACGTGACTTATGGATTCGTTTGTAATCGTGTCCATTTACAGAATCAGGGTTCTACTGTAACGAAAAATAACAAATTCTATAGATCAGTAACAACATTAATTTAAAATTTAATAATTCTATTTGTTTTAAGTTGGTTAAACAATTTGCGACATTTTCATGATTTACGTTACCTGTGTTACTTAAATTATGTTTTATAACTGGTATTTCATACATTTTGCCTAATAGTATTTGGGCTTCGTTATTTTTCGTGCAAATTCACTGTTGTACATTAAATTACGTTTTGACGTCAATATTTCTTAAAATTAGTGTTAATTTTGTTCGGGAATTAAGTTCTTCCATGGACATTCACTATTGTATTTAAAATAATATTTTATTGAATTTGACTAGATTAATTGTATTTGGGCAACTATTTCTTACGCGGACATTCCTCCACGTATTTAAAACAGCTCTATCCAATGCAGCAAAGAGTATATGGAATAAACCAAAGACTTTACCTCTGACAGATGATATTCTAAAATTGAAAAAAATTTTAAACAGTCTATTGAAGATGCAGAAAAAATACTAAGAGAGGAGTTCAC
>JAGFPH010026982.1:0-10208 GCA_018207615.1 Philaenus spumarius | reverse complement strand
TAATACGTTTATTACCCCAAACGTGTTTCGACGCCAATGTCGCCATCTTCAGTGGCGAACGAGATACAATAATCAAACCATAACTGACCTAACATTGAGTCACGCTTCGTATGTGTACAAAACTAAAAGGTGCGTGGCTTAAACCTATGAAGATGGCGACATTGTCGTTAAAACGCGTTTGAGTTAATGAACGCGTATGCTTTGTTTAAGTTTAGTATACCAAGTTGTCGTCTCACAAATCAAGCTCAATACAGTAATTGTTTATAAGTGATTGGTGCAACATCAGTAAGTCACATACTAAATAATACATCGAACTAACTAATAAAGCGGGAATAAAATATAAATCGGTTGTGACGACCAGTAAAAGGAGGAAATGCAGGAATGCCGAATACTCACATTAGCTTTTATTTTTAAACAAAATTTTATTATTTTATAAATTAAAAAGTATTTATAAATAATTACGTTCATAGCAATTTGTTGAGAATATCTTAAAATAACCTCAAATAAACACGTTAAAACGAAACGCAGCACTACAGTGTATAAAAATATTAGATGCAAAGCTGTGGTCCCTGAAAATACAATTCATAACATAGGCTAACATTTTTGTCAAGCTATGTCAAATTTAATTCCGATACTTTCATCCGTTTCTGAGGAAATTTGCTGCGACAGACGAGTGATCAAATAAAGGTGCAGTTCATTTTAAAGTACGGAACCCTACAAATTAATTAAATTTTCTGTATTCACGTTTCTCAACGTAAATGAAACAAACCACAATCGGCTCAAAGGTAAAGTAAAACGTTTTCAACATTGGTCATATTGATTATGAACAACGTGATAAAGATGCAATGTTGTGTGGTTTATAGCCCAAGACCTACTTTTACCTAGAAAAAATTCGGGAGAGATGACGTTTGGTAATATTGTACATTTCCACATCCTAAAAAACATACTATGTTTGCGACCCCCACCCCTTTAAGCTTATGCCACCATCTTGGAAAATGGTTGCCAAATTCAGGTCATTCTCAAATAACGTCAGTTTGGCTCATCCCAGAAAAACATTCATATAAAAATTATAGTGGATTGAATTCTCTAAAACTATTGTTTCAAACTTTTTTTGTGAAATAAATAGTTTTAGAGTCAAGTGCCATCGAGTGTGTTGTGTACTTATAAAAACTGCATGAATGCGCTATTATCTCCTGAAATTGATGTTGTTATTGATTAATTATTATGTTTTATTATAATAATCGCATATATTATTTCTCAAGACTATTTTTTTGTCGGTACGCCATAACTTCCTTAATACATCATCAAATTACATGAATGAGGCATCATTTTAAAGCTTTCCTTAACCACTACACGGGAAAAATAGACAAACAGCTTAAAATTCATGTTTTAATAACAAAAATTGATTTAAAAAACTTTTATATTATACTCTGTATGTTCCTAATGAAAGGCGCCATCTACTAACCATCTGTTTAACTAGCATGACAGCTGTTAGTTAGATTGTTTACACTGTAAGATTGTATAGGGAAACTGTTATTTATAAACCAATGTAAATAAATAAACTTAATTAACTGAATTAAATCAACGTGTTAAATCAGGTAAATGTAGGCCTACTCCAAACTTGCGAAATATTCGCACGGGTCAGCTAGTAATTATTATATTATTGAACTATTATTGCTATTATTTTTATTGTAATAATAACAGTAATAATTATTACTACTTTTCATTGCACGAGTTTCTATACCATCCGTGAGGTAAAGTTAATGACGGGTGTGTTTTATTGTAGGTTCCCCAGGAGAACTTATTCACATATATTGATTAATGGATGGATAGATTAAAGAATAATACAAACATATTTATTGATTAATGAAAAATGGAAAAGTATTGATGAAAAGACTGATTTTTAGATTGTTAAATTTCGATGTTTGTTACCCGAAAACTTTTCTTCGTTTCAAGATTCTAGATGGACCGGATGTACGTCTGTTATTATACCAACCTTCTCCTTTAGGTCTTCTTCGTCTGAATCCTCTTCTTCGTCAGTTTCCGAGAATTTGTTGATTACAAATTCTCTCTTCGATTTCTCCCTCTCCTTCCTTTTCTTCATAGTAACTCAAATTTCCCCAACGTTTGCACAGTCCCATACGTTGCAGTTCATGTAAATGGCACATTTGAGCACTGCCTTCCTGCACCCACATGAAGAGCCGCAACATTTTTTGTATTTGCAAGAGGGGAAATTGAGAAGAGCCTCAGGAGCAGGCTCTTTTTTCATTGTAGGTGGAGTAAGACCCTTCCATTCTCATTCTTAAGGATTCTTTTGAAAACCACAACAAATTTAAATTTGATGATAAGTTCGGAATGATTGCTGTCGTTCTGCTGCCGTTGTAGGGTTGCAAGATTAAACTTGCTTATTCTTCCCGATCGAGCGAAATGCTGGTAACGAAAAGAATCAAGAGATGAGGGTAAATTTTTTGGGGAAACTGGATACAGTGGCGTTAAGAATTGTTTCCATGCTGCATTAATAGTGGCAGCATCTGCAGTA
The DNA here is from genome assembly GCA_018207615.1 of Philaenus spumarius. NCBI lineage: Eukaryota > Metazoa > Arthropoda > Insecta > Hemiptera > Aphrophoridae > Philaenus > Philaenus spumarius. The sequence goes on along the minus strand of JAGFPH010026982.1, from coordinate 7,669 downwards.
TCTTGCTGAAATAATTTATCGGGTTGTTGGGAGTTCTGAAGTAAGTTCAGAAATTTGTTCTTGCCGAAGATTTCAGACGTCGTATCGCACCGATGAAAGCATGCAAGAATAAAATATTATCTTTTACCGTTTCTTCAGCATTTAAACTGTATGGAGAGTAAACTTGTTCTGCTGTGTTTTTGCCTGGTTTCAGAAAATAACAAGAAGGTCGATTAGTAAAAAAGAATTAAAAGATGATTACATAATGATCGCTGTCCTAACGATGAGGGTGTCAGCATCTTCTGTCACTTGATGAACAATGAAATTGGATTCGCCGAATTTGTAAATTAAAGTAAATTTATCATTTAGAAATTACTATTATTATCAAAAACCATTAATAACAATAATAATACAAAACTAAATAAGAAATACACATCACATAAGATGGCACTTATCTCTAAAACTATTTATTTCACAAAAAAATTGGAAACAAAAGTGTTAGAGAATTTAATCTACTATAATTTTTGTTCAGACTTTTTTTCTAGGACGCACCAAACTGATGAAGGAATTTGGCCACCATTTATCAAGATGGCGGCGTAAGCTTAAAGGGGTCGGGGTCGCAAACTTATTATGTTTTTAGGATATCGAAATGTACTATATTACTAAGTTTCATCTCTCCTACATTTTTTCCAGGTAACTTCATTTTTAACGCCATGCTGCCTGGGCTATCAGGCTCTATTCCCGAATTTTTAATAGCCTACTGAGAATAGTTGAAATATGTCAGGGGTTCAGCAGAGTCTTCTACAATCGTCGATGACACAGGGATTTCCCTTTGTGCATTAAAAAGAATAATTCACGTTTTATACACGCTTTCATCGCACGACGGAATTCTTTAAAACCACCGAGAATGTTGCAATATACAAGTACGGTTTAACCTTGAACTAATTTTTTGATGACACAGATTCCCTGTACTGTGCAGTTTTCGCTGACTTGTTTTGCAGCGCTAACAATACCGTTTTGTAAGGTTTTCTTCAAGGCCTGTGTCATCCGATCCGAGTTCCCTGGTTACAAATTTTGTCCGAGTCTCTGGCATACCCGGCGATTTTGATTTACATCCAACTGTTTTGGCTTCGGTTTGGAATCTGTTCCATTCAGTTGTGGAACGTCTGACACACGGTGATGACAAAGTCGTTTTATCGCTTGCAATCGCACTTCAGTCCGAACCAAATCTGAACTTTATCTGTGCCGACATGACAGTCCAATCTGTGTATTGCTAAAACAACAGTAGATTATGCGAACTGAGAATGGAAAGGAATCAGATTTAGTTACAAAGTCTTCATCGGATTTATAGCCTACCTGTTAAAACTGAGGTCTTCCCGGGTGTGAAATACCGCGCAAGTAAAAGCATCCAATTCACTAAGTGCAGTCAGCCTGAGATTGCATTGGTAATGCGCTCGAGCGTATGTTTTATTTCCACCGTGGGCACACGACATTTCAATTTTAAGAAAGCTCCAATGTACAATCAGTAGACAACAAAATTCCCCGATGTTTTACTGTTTTCAAGTTACTCGACTGAAAATAATTTTTTCGTCTTTTTGGTAATCAAATATCTTAAAATAAAAATTGATATTTTACCATTTTTTTCAAATACGAATTATAATTTAGACGTTCTTCAATCTCTGTCTCATCAACTGATTATCTTTAAAATCAAAACTTCACTTCGTGTTGCCAAATTTATATTTACTAGTGGACATGGCAATGCTTCGCTATTGCTTGGTTTACCTAACCTAAAATTATATTCAGTTTTTGATCCAAATCAGTTGTTGATCAAAATCAGCTGTTGATCAAAATCAGCTGTTTTAAGCTTTTCATACGAACAGCTGTTTTTTGTGCCCCTGATAAAATCAAAAGAAATCTTTCTTCTTCTTCCTTAAGATTGACCTTCCATAAGAATAACATGGGAACTTTAAAAGCCACTGGGGCAGAGCCCAAGGGACTTATTCAAAAATGTAAGGCCAGTTTGCAAATCTACGCGACACGCTCTTTCCAATGAGACGTCAATGGATAAAATTGGTTAAGAAATGGCGGAGGAGTTCAACCGACAAAGTTTCATGTAGCGTATTAATTATATAGATACTGCCATTATGTTTAAAATTTACTTAAAAATTCATTTTAAAACCTAAACAGATTATAGGTGCCCTTAATTTTATTTTTGTATCTTATACATCTATACTAATATTATAAAGAGGTAAAAATGTTTATTTGTTTGTATGTAAGGGGGTAATCTCTGAAACTACTGAACCGTTTGAAAAAATATTTTTACTAATAAAAAGCTTCACTATCCCTGAGTAACATAGGCTGTAATATTCATGTTGATAAAAACACATTTTTTATTTCAATTTTTGTAAATTTGGTCGGAAAAAAATTCTTATGTTAGGCATAGACTGATGAACCAACACATATTTCTTGAATGTATTTCTTAATTACCATAGCAACCAATTGAATAAAATAACAGATAAAACAGCTGTTTGCTCCAATATTTCCATTAACAGCTGATTTCAAACTTTGAAACAATTATTTGTATTTCTAACTTTTATGTTAGGTTTTTATTAAAGAGTAGACCTGAGCCTTGCTGGTTCTTTTAACCTTTATTATAACTGCTGTTATAAAATATACGAAATAATTTGATTTGAACATTATTTACCATCTTAGCTTTGAGGTTATTTATTAATCCTACACCTTTATTATAAAGAAAACATAACATGATTATGAGTGTAGAAGGTTCCAATGGGGTTGACGTGCGGAGCACGCAGGGGTTTCCCGTAGATATTAGACCTAATATGTTTGAACTCATAGCAGGTACAACAGTTTAGAGGTGTTAGGGTAAACAGCTGATTGTTATATCAACGCTGAAAATCTTCCATCAGCTGAGTTATGTATTTTAAAATGGTCAATATTGCATTTTTACTGATTATAGTTCTACATTTTCTTTCAAATAATTTGTAAAATTTAGAATTTTTCCTAAAATGTAACCACTTTTGTTTTAATTATTATTAAACAACACCGGACACAACAAGCGTAAAACTTTCACGCAATTTTACTTTAATTCAAATTATAAATGTTGATTTCATAAAACTATTAGTGTTCCATGTTAGTTTTTTTTAAATGTTCACATTGGGAACTGGTGGTATAAATTAGATTTTTCATTTCATGATTCCAAAATCAATACTTAAAACTCTTTAATACAAAATATCAGCAGAAAATTTTTCAATTAATTTGAGTATTAGTGTACTAGTCCAGTCAAATTGTGTTTTTCGCAAGACAGTTTTGGGGTAGTTTTGGTTTCTTCCTTTCTATATGTTTTTTGGGGTGCTGAATCCGAATCTGAGGTTTGCCTACAAAATTTCGTGACGCATCATTGAAAAAAATGCAAAAACATGCAAAAAATCATGAGTTTTGGCGGATTTTTGCTTTTAACTCGAAAACTATCAACTTTTCGAAAATAACCTTCCTATTAAAAAAGAATGTACATAAAATGTATTACAAATTTCATTCTATAAGTATTTTTCTCCGACGAACCGTTTGGGCTCAAGCGCTAATTGAAAATTGTCGTATTTCGCCTGTCTCCCCAAAAACCCACATTTTTCACTCCAAAACTTTAATTTAACATATTAAACGTTGTCATTAGTGAATTCCTTCCTGTTCTCTACAAATACCTTATTTAGATCGTATATGTGAAGGTACAAATCATTCTTTTCAAAAATTAAATATAAAAATGTTCAAGTTATATGAAGTCCGAAATTTTACAAATTTAGCTACACAAAGTTGAAATTACAAAGAAAATCAGTAGAACTCCAACTATCCGGACTCCAATTATCCGGATCGCCAATTATCCGGATCAGATTTGAATAAGAACATAGTCAAACGGATGCGCAATTTGGCGGCGCGGAATCGATTTAAGGTAGCAAAACAACTGACTCTGCCTGGTATGTTCCAAAAATAATGTATTTTACAGTGATTTAGTATTGTTTGTAAATATTACGTAATGTAAACATTGTCATTGATATTGTTTTTTTCATAATAAATACCGTAAATGCTCTCTATTGTGTTTTGTTTACGTTTTTCTCCTAAAAACAGCCTTTTTTCGAGAAAAATCCAAGTATCCGGATTTTTGATTATCCGGATCGGGTCCGGTCCCAATTAATCCGGATAATTGGAGTTCTACTGTTATTAAATGTATATTACATTATTATGTTAGGCATTGTCGTTTAGATAGAGGGTCCTGGCTGAGGTTCTTTGAAGGCGGCGGATCCTAGCAAAGGTTCGGGTTGTTCTATCGTAGGGACTTGTTCATCTGGAAATGAAATGGGTGGTGCGAAAATAATACCTTTGATTCTATCTCAAGTAGAGATGAATGTTTTGTTGAAAATTCCAAAAACTGGGGGTGCTGATCTCATGCAAATACAAAATGGTGATTTGAAAAACCCACAAGTATAAAACTTAGAATTACAAGTAATTTCTGGTTCACAATAAAAAAGGATTTATAATAACATTAGTTTTACAAGTAAAATTTTCAATTTACAAATCAGCCACTTTGTCAAAACGACTGAGAAGCTGTATTTTTAGGTTAGGCCTGCATTTTAACATGCGGTAGTTTACGATTATTACCAGTAAACATATAGGCCCATTTCTTTTTAACCCTCCGAATAGTAGCAAAAAGAGGGGTGTTATAAGTTTAACGTGTGTATCTGTCGGTGGCATCGTAGCTCCCAAATGGATAAACCGATTTTGATTTAGTTTTTTTTAATTGAAATTTGTTTTAATCGAGAGTGCTCTTAGTATAGCTATGATTTAAAAAAACCAGTTCAACCGTTCGAGGTATTAATTTTTTAAACTTATCTGTTATTTACCATGTTTATCCCAGTTGAGTTGGGAAAACATTACAATAACTTAAATTTAAAATAGGTTAATTTATTTGTAACCAGTCTAGTAAAATGCTTTTTTATTTTGTTACATTTTTTTATTGTTTTATTACAAATGTACTTTGGTTTAAGAATTCGTTGTAATTAAGTAGATAAAGTAACTAATATTTCTTTTTACCAGAACCACGTATTCTATACTGTGTTCTGAAGAACGCATTAATTCTTTACCAAAAAATAATGTATGGAAAGAATGAATAAACTATACTTAAATCAATAAACTGCTTAGTTCACAATTTAAATTAATAATTACGAAATATATTGTAAGACATCGTGTAAGTGTCTTTTCACACAGCGCTTCGCACGTTGTGCAGATCGGGGAGCAATGGAGGCCTGCCTTCCTGCATCTGCAATTAATTGCGTTAGCACCCATTTTTTACATTTACAAGAAATGTGTTGGGAGTATTGAGTCCGGTGCAGGGTTCAAAGAGGTTGGCACTGGCACGAGACCATTCCTTGTTTTTTCCACCCCCACTAGATCGAGTCTCTTTGTTGCTCGTCGAGTGTGGTTTGACCCGATGACCACTGCTGCGCTTGAAAGTAAACTCTCAATGAATGTTGTCATGTTGCATCTTCAGTGGGAGGTAATGAGGCAATGTTGGTTTTATTTTTGTACTATGAAGATACATATTGCCTGTATCTCAAATAGTTCAGGCTAGTCTCATGTCTTTTCCCATAGCGAGCCATAAGAAACACGTTTCTAGCTTTGGCATTCTCGTCCAGGTGTGCATGAGGGTCTTTGAAAGCATCAATGACTGGTTGCAAGTTATTGTTCTTCTGCAGGACTTTGAAAAATTTCAGTTTCCCCTGATTAAATAAAGCAGAAGTGATGTCACGACCACTCATCGCTTGCAGGCACAATATATGGTCTGATTGGGTTTTGTCGGCGGCAAGATGAGGATTGTAGAGTGTTTGAGGCACTTCCCGGTTTCAAAAAGAAAACATTCTGTATATCAGGGCTACACAGGTCAATCAAAATCACCAAAAAGTCTATATCTTGCCCCACCACTGTCACATATTCATTTGAGGGACCAACAAAAGAGCAGTTGTGATAATTAATTAGGATATCAGCGTGTTCCACAGCTTGCTGTGAATCAATTTTTGGTCATAACATTTTTCCATTAGCATAAATATCAACCGGCTCCTGTTTTTGGAGTTTGCAAGGAAACTCTCCTGCGAGAGAGAGGGCACCATCGATTCTGTAAACGATATTGCAGCAGATTGTTTTCTTTGCGTTCTTCTCAATCGCTTGGTGCTTTCACAATCTTTATCAGGGTAGCTATCGGAAATGACTACTGATACATAGTTGCAGCACATTTCTGAATACGTCTGGGCGTGGGTGCCATTTGACCCAGTGTAACAAAAACTCTTCGTTGATGACATATTTTGCATCTTTCAAGTCCGAATGTTCGGTCTTTGCAATCGCCTTGTACAAGTACTTGGCCTTGGCTCGTGTATGAAGGAATCGAATGGAAAGAAAAGGGACTTTTAACCAGACGAGCAGTTATAAAATCATTTGGGGAGGCCGGGAGTTAATAAATAAAATCAAAAGACGATAAAAACGGAATTATATTTGCAAGCAAAAAATGTAATATAATGTGGTTTTGAAAAAGTTTTTATTTCCACGTTTTTATTAACTTACTTTCTTGTCTGTTCAGTACATCTTTTGCAATCGATTTTAAACTAACTTCCCGATGAGCTAGAAACTTGAAACTTAAACATAACTCTGGATGTCAATGCAATTTTAACACTTATTCTTGTCTGTCTGTTTGTTCGTCTATTCGATTTTAAACTAAGTTCTCAATGAGCTAGACATTTGATACTTTAAATATAACTCCCAACTGAAGACTAAAAAGCATAAAATATTATTGAATTAAAAATAATTTAATATACAAAGTTTTTAAAACTGACTAAAAAGTTACAATAATTTCTCCTAGCCATGCAGATTTATACACATTTAGTCTGTTTTAAAAACGTGGTATATTAAATTTGTTTTTTAGTTTATATTGTTTTATTACTTTAGATGACATAATAATTGAAACCAGTCACATTGTATTCAGCTTAAAAGTAAGATGAATTCACTAAATGACAGCCTTTAATAATAAATTAGAGCTTTGGAGTTGAAAAGTCGGTTTTTGCGGAGACAGCCGAAATACGCCAATTTTCAACTGGCGCTTGAGCCCGAAAGAGAAAATAACTTATGTAATGAAATTTGTAGTACATTTTATGTACATTCTTTTTTAATAGGAAGGTTATTTACGAAAAGTTGATAGTTTTCGAGTTAAAAGCAGAAAACCACCAAAACTCATGATTTTTGACATGTTTTTGTTTTTTTTTCAATGATGCGTCACGAAATTTTGTAGGCAAACCTCAGATTCGGATTCAGCACCCCAAAAAACATAATTATGGAAAGGAAGAAATCAAAACTACTCCAAAACTTTCCCGCCAGGGGCTCTTTTAAGCACAAATTGACTGTATTATACGCTGTTTCGAAAAAATAAACATTTAAAGATGCAGTTGGGGTACGAAATAAACCAATTCCAAAGGTACTACCCCATCTTTATGCCGTGCGACTTCTTTCCTTTTAAATCATTGTGTCTAAAAAAAATGTTGGATGTGACAATTTTATAACACGATTTTTACAAATACACATTGCAGATAAGACAACCAGTGCTTACTTAATAATATTTTCCCCGCTCAAGGACTTTAAA
>JAGFPH010026979.1:0-10210 GCA_018207615.1 Philaenus spumarius | reverse complement strand
AGTCTATACACGAGTACAAAGTAAAAATCGTCGTACTGTTTATAAAACAAAAACCTAGTTATCAAAATGAATTACCATAATGCTCTTAGAAATCGAGTATTTTTTTTAATGTTATGAATTTCAGTTTTTAAACTTTAAATAGCTCAAAATAAATTAAGACATTATTTCTGTACTTTTAGGGTCTGTCTTGAATAATTCTCAATCTACACACTTGTGCCACTTTTACGGATTTCGTAAAAGTGATATATGTGTCTGTAAATTGTGAGGTACATTTTCAGTTCTATTATGCATTGTTTTTATCAGGCTAGAATATGTTTTTGAGGTTAAGTTAAACCTACATTTGTACATTACAATATAAATGTAGGCCTACCATACAAATTAGTGAACAACGCGAAAATAAATAATAGTTTTGTAGTTCTAAAGACACACACACCATACACTAAATCCATTAAGAGAGTTTAAGAGCCATTAGGGTTTTTTTTCAAAATTCTGCGTATAAAGTGATATTTTTTGGAAATGGTTCAGATTTGCTGGGTGGGTTGCGTTTTAAGCTCCAATTTTCTAGAAAAACATGCAAACTATGAATCCTTGTTCATTATTATTTTGTTGGATTATTCTGACGATGAAAGTTAGGCAAATCGTTTATAAACAATGGTGTTAATATTCTCGCTATACACTTACCCAGCATGTTGGTTTTATAAACCGACTAAACCATAAAACACATTTTAACCAAGATCTTCCTCTTAGAAGATCCCATATAGCCGTTCAGCTATAACCGTGATTATGTGACAATACATTCAAATTCTCCTAGTGCTGTTAAGGGTCGGCTCTAGTAAAACAGAAAGCAACCTGCGACTCCCTATAGCGGCGGTAGGTTACGCGGACATTGCTCATCCTAAATCCATTTAAAACCCGCAATTATTCAAATAGCGTTTTTTAAAAAATACCAAACTCTTGGGGACAAAATTCTTCATCCGAATGGCTTGGTAATTTTTCACTATAATTAATAGTTACAACGTAAAGAATATTTAAAATCACCCTATAGCGGCGGTAGGTTACACGGACATTGCTCAGCCTAAATATATTTAAACCCGCAATTGTTCAAATAGCGTTTTAAAAAAAATACCAAAATCTTGGGGACGAAATTCTTCAGGTGAATGGCTTGGTAGTTTTTCGCTATAATTAATAGTGACAACATAAAAAAATATTAAAAATCAATGTTTTAAATTGTTAATAAATATTAAACAAAATATTTTTCTTAATTTTGGAAAAGCCATTTGCATGGCTATTGACCATAGCTTTGAAATGAAATATCGTTCATAATTATCCGATTAAAAATAAAGGAAAAATTTGGATTTTAACTTAACATTGGTCTTATGGAGTGTCAGCCAATATGGCCAACAGCTAGAGCCGACCCTTAAGTCGACTAAAGACATCGAATCTTCCGTTAGATATTGAATTCTTTGTAAATATTCCATTCCCTTAAAACTGGTGTTCACAATTTTCTTCCAGTTGCAGTTTTAAACTGGCCATAGCACTTATTTATGGTTTGTATACGCTGAGTTATGCGCTACTGGATCAGACCTATCACCTTAACGTGCGCAGGCATCCGATAAGTCCTACACCTTTTTCCAAAACCACGCACGATATGGGATATCCTGCGCACGATTGATTTTTCTTGAAAATTACATGTCCTTTGATTTAGTATAGGTCCCTTTTAATATTATTCATGTCAAGCAAAGTGCGTCTGATTAGACCATTGATCAGCTTTCCCCCAGTATTTTCCAGCATCTGATCTGCTGGATTAGAAGATGGGCGTCGTTAAAATTCTATAGTTAATGCAAAAAAAGTCCAGCTGCTTTTACCCAGGCTGTGAGAAAACTTTTAAAACTAATTCCGAATGGCAATAGAGTTTAGAGATTTAATTGCTGCCTGGCTATTCGTGCATATAAAAAATGTGCATAGATGAACAGGTCCTAACATTACACATCTTCAATGTCGGGCACTAAATCTTCATCAGGCACTGTCAGCTGTATGTAATCTAGACCAACTTGGCAATCTTGTTCTATCTGGTCTTGCTGAAAATATTATTTTCGACGTATAACTGTCCCACCAAATTATACATCCAAATCTTATACACATTAATAGTAAAATTCATGATTGTAAATTCTTCTCCAGTAAAAGTTTTATGACAATGCTCTAAATATTGTCATAATTGATGCACGAATTAAAAAATAGCAAATTAATCTTAATAATTTTGAATTATTACATATTAAGTTCGAATTTATTTACCCACAAAAAAAATTTCGTAGAAAATGTGCTATGGAATATTTGAGAAAACAAATTGGAAATATAGATTTGTTACCGCAATACCACCACCACCAACTCCATCCCAACGTGTTTTAAGGTTTTGCATCTCTAAATGATTTCCAAAAATCAAATCACAGCTGATATTTGCAGCATAAACGTGTACTTGCCTTTCAGACCGTAACCAACGTTAAATCGCAAAATGTTTTCTAAAAGTGCGACAACCTTACAACATTTACCGACCCATTTTAAAGCACATTGTTTACAATTTAGGTCGAATTCAGAGTATTTACACATTGCAGGCCGACACGTCTAGTGGACAGTATTTGAATAGATTGTGTTTTGGAGCTTTTGTTTTCGAGTGTTTACTTGTAAAGAAAGTTATCAGACACTTGTGATAAGAGAGCGGCCGCGTAAGAAGCTCGGTACACTCGTTGTGAAGGAGTGAACCACTCAACATGTCGACCACCAAGTTGCCCACAAGCAACGCCAGACCTCAGAGAAGGAACCGCAAAATAAGCAGGGTGAGTTAGAGACTGAGCATGTAGTTAGGTGTTTAATTAATTTGCTAGGATATAGTGGATGCTGTGCAAGTTGAACGATGTTACAATTAATTTAAATTTAGAATTAACACTTGTTTGTTTGTCCTCCTAAATGTCATAATAGAATTTCACCGGAATTCATAACCGAACCAAACCGATATTGAAAAATGTTTGTAAAACATGCTAAACTGCATATATTCCAGTAATCTAAGTACAAAAAAAAAATTTCCTGTACATTTTTGGGGTCAAAGGTTGTTAAAAAGACTTGTAAAAAATATGCGGTCAACCCTCTCATTAATTAAATACAATACAATAACTTTTAGTAGTTGACTTTTTTGTTACTATTAAAAAGTATATTTATTAAGAAAAAACATTATGATTTTTTACCTGTATTGATTTAAGGCTCGGGTCCCTAAATTCAAAACGGCGAAGTTGTCTACCAATTTCAATGTTAAAAAGACCTAACCATACCTTTTTAAGCCAACCTAATAACACTTTTAACCATATTTTTCGGCAAAAAACGAAAGCTGTATTTTTTTTTCTTAAAGTAAAATAGATTGTGGGTGTTGATTGCTAAGGTTTTTTGCAATATCTCTTTTTGCAACTGAGTAAAAAATTAATAAAGTTTACTATTTTTACTTTCTCCCCCTATACCATAGTATATGGAAAAAGATTTGTTTTCGTCAAAATTTTCGAGTTTGAGTTTTTGGTGGAAATATCCGTTTTGGGTCCCCCTGAACCTAAAAAAGTGGTTTTCGGAGTGATGTCTGTCTGTGTGTCTGTGTGGATGTTATCAGACCTAGAGCCTAAACCAGTCGTAAGATTTTGATGAAATTTAGTATGGAGGTACTAATCCACGGTATCTCCAGGCGTTTTTTTCATTTTTGTGAATTTTTAATTTTTAAGGGTAATTTTCCCATAAAAACCCTTAAAATAACGGAAAAATCAACTTTTCTGAAAAACGGCTCTAACGATTTTGATTAAAATTTTATAGTTTATTAGGGACCTGAAGTACTATAAACTGTAAAATTTTAATCAAAATCGTACGACCCGTTTTTGATTAAGACAGTACTTCAATATGAAACCGAATTTTTAAATTTATTCCACGAATTAACGGAAAAAAAGACTTATTCGGTAGAATTGCTCTTATGGGAATCAGATTCAATATGGCGGACAGGGTAGCGCCCCCTTAATGTAAGTGTACGTTTCGTCTAATACAAACAATATGAATAAATATTTTGGAGAAATAATTGTTATTCGTGTATTAATAACAAATCGGTTATTGAAATTCTTTTTTCGAAAATAATATGGATGTGGAAAGGGCTTTCGGTTATTCAAAGGGGGCACAAATCCTAAAAGGTTGAACACCACAGTTGTGGGAGATTGTTTGAAAAGGATTTACGTATGGATATCAAAACCTTCCTTAAAATTTGAATAAAAGCGAATTCTTCCTTTATTTCCAAAAAGGCAGCTCAAGTTCTGGAAACCAGTGGTATTAAAAGTACTTATGCACTTCACACAATTGATATTTTTTTAAAGTTATGTGGAATTATTGGTATTTTCTTGCTCCCACAATAAGCTATTGTGTTCGGAAACTTCCGACGAACAATGTAACTGTGTAAAAACTATGAAGATAAAAGCAATGCAATGCGTTTGAGTAAAAACTAACCATACACTATGATGGCCAAGTCGAACGGCTACCCCAAAAGGAGTAGAAGGTTCGTACCTCATCATTATCGCTTGACTTTGCAACACTTCTCAGTTGTACGGTCGAGTTAGACGCTTTTAATTTATCAGATTTTTCGTTTACACCTCTTAGCATGGCAGTCGGCGCTTTGGTACTTTTATGATTTCTTTTTGCTTCAAATTCAGGGGCGTCGCTATGGGAGGGGCAAGGGGCGTTGCCCCCGCCCCAATAATTTAAACATTATAAAAATTTTGAAAATTTAAGTTTAGAAAATATTATAATTTTGATTTTTTTTTATTAAATTGCTCGCAAAAACCCTCAAAAACTCCAACTTTTGGTTGGGTTTCGAAAGTATTTGTTGTTAATTACCAACGTTCACAAATAACAAGCAACTTACAATTTCCAATCCAAAAATGTTGAGTAAATCCAAATATTTCTGTAAAAAGTAAATACAGTGTATTCTTTTAAATGATGTTCTGGAAAATTTAGTTCCAACCCTTGTTATTGTGGCTGTCACTGACACGCCGTGCACTGCTTTAGGCCGCCAGAACAGAGTTGCCAGATTTGTTTTTTTTCCCAAAACGGGGAAATTTTTATTTTGCTGCAAATATTTGGGAAAAGAAAATGGTGGGGAAAATATGGGGAATGTTTTTCAATAATGTGATGATCGTGTTAAGATTCTTGTAAAAACTCTTCAAGTACTCAATATAGCACTTGTATTGTTAAAACCCCTGCTTAGAGAAGTGCATTTTTCAAAAGGAATCCGAGGGTGGACCTTCAGGGTCCATCTCCACTGGAATTTATTCCACACAACATAATCCAGAGCCCCCTTATGCGCGTTTGGAACTCCCACACAAAAGTTGAGAAATGTGGTCAAAAATGTTGGGAAATTTTAGATTCCCCCCCCCCCCCAATAATTTGTTGTAGCAACGTCCCTGTTCTAAGGTTTCGTTTTTACCGTTTAAGGCACATAACTCTAAAAATTTACGCAAAAATCCACCACGTTTCCTCACTATAGATAAAGTCATGCATTTGAATAAACTTCTCTGCTAACGGGACCCCAACTCACTTACCTAGCTACTTATCAGGTCTAAAAGGAAATGGAAAAAGGAAATTGCAAGTGGCAATACATACGTAACTATCACTAATTTTCTGACTTGAAAACAAAGTATGTCGGGAGATAAAATAAATTTGTTATGCCAATTTGTCGCTGGCGTCATCGTAACAAACAATTAAAACAAATTAGTAAATTGGAACGCTTCGTGAGTCATCGTCCAGTTGACGATATAAGGACAACCGATTTAAATAACCGCCAAAGTAAGGCTCCGTCAAAACTGAAACGTTTCGAGAACAAAGAACATTGGGGTTTGGGAGGGTAGTTTGGGGAATGTCGAGGGCTAAACCGGTTCTCAGGGTGAAAAAACAACCCTTGTGTGTCAGAGTTCACGTTCGGTGTGAGAAAATGGCAGCCTCGTGAATACAAAAACATTGATTTACTGTCAATAAAAAATAAAATAAAACATTAATATTTTAAACATTAATATTAATGTTAATTGTAATATTTTAAACATTTAATATTAATATTAATTAATATTGAAACATTAATAAAAATTTAGTTTTAGCAAATATTTAAAATTGTTAAGATATTGTTAATAATTCGCCGCTTGCTCTTGGCTTACGCTACCGTAGCTAAATCGTTAAAGATACACCAAAACAGTAAGCTGAAGAAATTATAGCAACGAGAAGGTCTAAAACTTGAAAATAGCGAGTGGGCTCGTGCGGCAATGTTTCCCCCTTTCTGAAACAGTTCTGTTTTAAAAAGGAATATTGTTACTAAAAATAATTCGACCACGCAGCTGAACCGCTGACGTGAGTTGAGCGAATTTCCAAAATTAAATTTATATATGTTTTTGGGTTTCAAACAACTATTTGGGAAATTGATCTACTCACTAAGGTGCTGCAAACATGTACCAAATATATTGCCATCAGTTACCACGGTAAAAACCGTGGATTTAATTCTGGGACTTTTATGGTAGTTTACGTTTTGATTGTTTTGGGGGGAACCAGATGGGCTATAAGGTCGCGTAAAAAAACAAAATGTGCAGAATTATTTCGTATGTCTATTTTTTTAAAGAAAACTTCAAAAAATGTAATTCTAGTACGAAAAATCTCAAAAAATTGTTACTTCCGGTAAAAAATGTGGTCTACTTCCGGTCAATTTTGTTGGCTAACGAACTCGTTCAAACGACTTAGAAAACCAACCTGCGCACCAAATTTGGACAAAATCGGACATAAAATGCGTCCGTTAGAGTGCGCACAATTATATACATGATACTTCCGGTCAAAAATGTGGTATACTTCCGGTCAATTTTTTTGGCTAACGAACTCGTCCAAGCAACTTAGAAAACCAACCTGTGTACCAAATTTGGACCAAATCGGACCTAAAATGCATCCGTTAGAGTGCGCACACATATATAAAGTTACTTCTGGTAAAAAATTAGGTCTACTTCCAGTCAATTTTTGTGGCTAACCTACAGTTCAAGCAACTTAGAAAACCAACCTGTGTACCAAATTTGGTCCTAATCAGACGTAAAATGCGTCCGTTAGAGTGCGCACACAATTTCAATTTTTTCTTTTTCAATAATGCAGACATCAAAATTATAAAAAGATCACCACATTCAACATAGGATATAAGTACCTTTCAAGTAAAAGTGTTTTCGAAAAGTTTGGATTATTCACGACGAAAAATCTGTTTTATTGTGGAAGTTTGCCCTCGCCGAATTTGTGTTCCTACTCGAGTGTTTACTTTGCACTCTGGTGGTTATCACAATAACTTTTACATGTATTTTGTTTTGACCCCTAGCTCACTTAATTACTGGCTTAAACAAAATACCCAGCTTAAACCAAAAGTCCCTCAAAAACAATCAAAACGTAAAATACCGTAAAAGTACCAGAATTAAATCCACACGGCTTTTACCGTGGTGACCGATGGCAATATATTTGGTACATGCTGGCAGTACATTCGTGAGTAGATCAATTTCCCAAATAGTTGTTTGAAACCCAAAAACATATATAAATTTAATTTTGGAAATTCGCTCAACTCACGTCAGCGGTTCACTTGCGTGGTCGAATTATTAATATTATTACTTAAAACAGTCATTTTAAAAACTGAATTCTCTTGGCTCCGCGTATAAACCCACTGTTCCGTTGTTTTTTTTTAAATTAAATTAATTTTATTTTATCCGCTATTAACTTTCCCAGCAATTGAACTAAATTAAAAGTGAAAAATCATTGACCAAACCGGGATTCGAATCCAGGAGCTTAAGGATATGTAATTCCACTCGAGAAGGCTTTGCTATTAAATGGGTAAAGTGCTTGAGCGCGACTAGAATTGTATACACTCTAGTTTCTACTAATGCCGGTCTTATTTTTAGTTTCCGCCGTGTGCGTAATACGTTTAAATTTGCAGAAAGCTCCAATGTACAGTTATTAGGTAACAAAATCATGTGACTCGACTGAAAATCATGCTTTTCGTCTTGTTTATAAGCAAATATATTTAATAAAAATGTAGAATTAAAATTTTGTCACCTACGAATTGTAATTTAGATGTTTTACGAACGATTTCCTGCAAATTGCAAAAGATTACCTTTAGAATTCGATGAAAGATAAGTTATATCGAAGAGGACTGTATGAGTCAGTTTCGTCCTGCTATTAAGCGTTCCGCGCCTCTGCTCTGCCAGCTGAGTTACACCAGATATTGGTCGATGGACTTGTACGGTTTACTGCATTGTATTAAATCGCTGCTCCGGTTTATTTTAGTTCTTATCATTGCTAACACTTCTTTTGCAAGCGCGAATTGTTCACAACGCTTCTTCATTTTTCAGTCTTTGCTTGGCTCAATTTTAAGAAATCTTGTTAAAAATCCCACTAAGGGGGCGCTTACCCTGCCGCCATATTGAATCTGATTCCCATAAGAGCAATGCTACAGAATAAGTCATTTTTTTCCGTTAATTCGTGGAATAAATTTAAAATTTTGGTTTCATTTTGAAGTACTATCATATGCGGATGTTGATTGCCGAATACATTTTCAAAATCCGTGTTATTGTTTTCATAAACGTATGATATAAATAGTAAACTTTATTAATTTTTTACTCAGTTGCAAAAAGAGATATTGCAAAAATTCTTAGCAATCAACACCCACAATCTATTTTACTTTAAGAAAAAAAATACAGCTTTCGTTTTTTGACAAAAACAACACAAAAATATGCTTAATAGTGAAGGTATGTTTTGGTTATTTAACATTGGTACCCAACTTCGCCGTTTTGAATGTAGAGAGCCGAGCCTTAAGACATACTGCATTGCAATTTTATACTAGAGTCTCCTACAGGTTCACTCAGGCGGCATTGAATAAGGGTCAGTTTTATGACGGTTAAGACCGACCCTAATTACCCACCCGCCTTGCCTCAACTTAAGTTGAGACGGGCTTATAGCAGTAAGTAGTAGTTAGTAATTGTTGTGTAAGAAATAACATTATTAGCTGCTAATACAAATCAATTTTGTTTCACCAAAATACAGCATTTTTTATGAGCTTCAATTTGAGGTGTCACAAGTATACGTTGCCATTTCAAAATTTTGACTTTGGGTGAGCACCCCCATTTTGAAAATATTTTTTTTTATCCACCAATTAGTACTATACACTCCCGTTTACAGAATTTTGATACTTGGGCTATAAGTCTTTTAATACGAGTTTGAAGTTTTCAAATTAACACTCTGTATAATAATTAATTGTATTTGTATCTTATATCCTTTAACAGTAAAACTGTGCGTAAATAAAACACATCACACTTTTATTTGAATTAGGCTAAATGTCTAACAAAAAAGCTGACTTATTTAGAGTTTCTTATTGTTTAATTATTATTATTATTACATCCACTTTTGCTTAGTATTAAAAAAAATAAATATAACATTAATCCTCAAAAAAAATTTGTAAATAATATAAATATGTAAATCAAATTGTTAAATGTAGGTTATAATAGTAACAACGTTTATAATACAAGTTAAAAACACCAGCATAACTTACTCTTATTATAAACAAAACAGTAACTTAAAAGTTAGAGATATAAATTATTTTGAAGTATAAAATCAGCTGTTAATGGAAATGCTGCTGGAAAATAGCCTACATGCAGGTTAAAATTACCTTAAAAACTGACTAATTATGGGAGACCGTTCTTAGGGGTTGTGTTACAGATTAAACAGAGTAAATTACTTAGGCCTTATTTGGTTCATAAAATAAAAACCAAACTTTTTATTTGGTTAAAGATAAACACATGTTAAAGTATGAAATCAGCAGTTAATGGAAATTCCACTAGGAAATTACTCACTTGCCAGTTTAGAGTTATTAGATTATTTTATCAACACTGCAAACAATCAGCTGAGCTGTGTATTTTAAACGTACAGTTAGCTTTTTTAAACGTTTTTTAGGCTTAAATTATCCGTAAAATTTGTTGCCTATAATTGCAGTATTCTGCCCAACAGTATGGGGTCATATTCTTCAGGTTGAAAAAATATATAGGACGTAGAAAGTGCACAGTTTCACGTAATTTTATCTACCAGAAAATAAATTGGTAAATATTTTAAGTGCTGATGCCACACTATGCGTTGTTTTACAATTTCC
>JAGFPH010026977.1:0-10211 GCA_018207615.1 Philaenus spumarius | reverse complement strand
AATGAAAACACACAATACACAATTCTCAGAAAAATACGTTTAATAGTCAAACACTTTTCAACGACCAAGTCGTCATCATCAGTGACATTTCATCTACAACTAAATTATTAGTCACACCTAAAGATGACGAATTTGTCGTTGAAACCATTACAATTATTTTTGTGAGAATTGTGTTTTAGTTTTTATTTTTAGAAACAATATTCCCCACGAGTCAAGCTCGATTATATTTCTTGAGTTATTAAGTTACTATGGTACAACCTTTATGCTCTGTATTTTACTAAGTCCTTATATTAAGGAATCTACATCCAGTGGTTCAAGAACAACACAGTCGTCATCTTCGTTGTCTAAGAATTAGTGAATTTTTTACAAGATTCACCATCGCAGTGCATGAATTTAACGGAGCATTTAATCCAGCCGCATTTGTTACTTTAACCTTTAATATATGTTTTTAGTTTCTAAACATTACGTGTTGGTACGGCTTGTCGTCAAAATCAACTAAATTTTGAGTTTGATATTAACATGTTTTGTAGGTTATAAATTCATATATATATATATATATATACAGCATAAACATATTCAAAAATCAGAAGGAGTCACCTTTTTTTCAGAGCAAGGAAAAGTTTGGTACACCGACAAACAAGGAAGTTCTCTAACTAAAATTAAAACAGCGTCGAAACTAAAAGAGTGGATCTCAAATTATAAGTGAACATTTAAAAAGATATAGGTCGTATTTATTGTGAAGGAGCTTGGAAAGATAGTGGGGCTTGTGGTGGGGAGGCCTAGTCGATTTTACGGATTCCGAAAGCAAGGGTCGCTTCCCTCACTACTTTTTGCACGCCCCAAGTCAAACGGCCCCATGTCTGTAGACCTAAAGCAATGAATACTTAACATTATTAACTTTGGGTCAACGTTCCAAAGTCCAAGTTGGGGAGAAATGTACAGTCCAAGTCTGGGAAAAAAGTACAGTCCACCGCGTTGACACTAGCGAAACCTGTTGGCTTCTCGGTGACTCAAAAGCGTCGCCCTAAAAAGCACTACGGTTTCGCTTCTTATAAGTGTTAAGTATTCATTGCCTAAAGGCTTCCTATTTTATAAAATACAATAATACCAAGAACATATTTGTATAGAGGAATTGTTGTAAATAACTTTTTAAAACCTGATTACGATTTAGAAAAAAGAAGAAAGGGGATGAAGAAGAACTTTTTGTGTCTTGTAAAATTTGTACTGTAAATAACTTTACACAACTTGTTCGTTGTTTCTAACAAAGTTGATCATGATTGGGTTTTCACCTCTTGCACTATTCCTCAGTCATTATTTGTCTAACTACGGAGAATTAAAAAAAAACTTATTAAAAGCAAGGATTAAATATCATTCTGTCGAACATTAATCCAACAATTTCTTGTTGTGTTTTATTATTGGCATGATTTCTCTATTTTTGTTGAGGCACCGTCAGTATATCATTTTCTGAAAATATATTTTTGAAGTGTAAACTTCTGAGGCGCACCGCGACCAAAACATTTTTTAACCGGATTTTACCGTCACGCATTTTCTGAAACGCTCTATTCCGTCACGCTCTACTATTCCTAGCGGTTAAACGGTTAAGTTTATCCATAAAACATAAAGAATAAAAACGTCTTAAATTGCATTTAAAATTCAAATCCGTCATACAAAATAGGGGTTTCCATTAGAAATTTCAAAGTTGACCGTCATATTGGAAAATGGCGGCCATTTAGAAATATTTTAACTACATATTTTTTAATTTCTCATAAAACAAGGAAAGGTTCCCCATTTAAACTTTGCTGTAAAATTAATACTTTCTGAGATCCCAATAAAATCACATAAAATAGAAAATGTTTGAGAGGCTGTATCTCATAAACGGTTGGGTTTAGGAAAAAATACTAAAGAATAAAAATGTCTTAAATTTGTGTCCCCAATCGAAATTCAACATAAAAAATAGGGGTTTCTATTTGACAAAATTAAGTTGGCCGCCATATTGGAAAAATGGCGGAGTTTTTGGAAATTTTAATATTGTATTTTTAATGCAAGGGAAAAAGAAGGTAAGGTCACCCATTTAAAGTTTGTTGTAACTTTTATAGTTTCCGAGATCCCAATGGTGGCCCTCTTGAGTTGATCAACCTGTATAGCAGAGTATCTAAATATTAATACGCGAAGCAAAAACTGTGTATCCCTTTTTACGAAAATTACGCGGACGGTTAAAGTTTAAATGGTGAAGAAGTGCAGAAAGCAATTTTTTTTATAATAATGCATCAAAAATACATAAAATTAAAATTAAATACACAAAATAATTGTTTAGATTAGGCCTAGACTGATGAACCAACATATGTTTCTTGAACCAACACCGTAGCAAAAAATAAAATAAAATAACCGATAAAAAGTTGATTCGAACGTATAATCTTTAATAATTTTAGGTTAGGCCTAGACTCATTTTAAGCTGTGTTAAAATAGTTCAATTAGTAATACCTTTGAAATGGACATTGTGCTTCCTCATTTCGTAAATTGTGTTAAAAAGTTTACATTTCTCCCGTGTGGTCTTAAACACACAGTTTACATTTTTTTTTTAAACATCCATGTTATTTACCAGGATTTAAATCTTGAAGCTCAACCTGCAACGTCCCTAGACATGGTCCTACATGTACCCGCCATTTTAACCTATTGGGCCCTGAATCTTGTAACTAATCTCTTACAGTTATCGCATTTGACCTCCACACACAGAGATCCGACTTCGACAACTATTATTTAATGAACTATAGTAGCTAATTGACGTCATTTACTAAACTGGGAGATACAACAAACTTAGCAGGTGGCTGAATACGCTGGGAATAGGTTAGACTCTGTTGACCTAATTTAGCCATAATTATTAATTTTTGGGCTGCACATGACCCGCAAAACACCGATTCACGGACATCTCGAGAAAAACACAATTAGTATGGTATTATAATTATTAATTATTAAACATTTGAATATAAATCACACCACGCTCGATAACAATACCTGTTTCTATTGTTGTTCGAACTTGCCTGCACGAGCTTTTAGATAAATGGTGGCATCGATCGGTCATTCGATAAATCGAACATTAACGATTCTGTTCAAGATTATAATCTTGGGCGCGTCACAAACCTTGCAGTCGTTTGCACTACCACTTAGCTAAAAGGCCGCCTAAGCTGATGGTTCGGTGTCTCACAGTTTTTCTTAGTCAAAGCTTTTACTAAAAATTGGTCCATGTAAGTTCGACAGTCGCTATAAAATTAACAATAATAATTATTAATTTTGATCCTCGGATTTTGTGAAGATTTTATGCCGAAATTAATGTCGAAAGTTTAAAAAATGGTTAAGATAAAAATCAATGAAATATTATTTAAAACATTACATTTATACTAATATAAAAAGAGGTAAAATTTGTTTGTATGTATGGGATAATCTCTGGAACTACTAAACCGATTGAAAAAATAGTTTTACTAATAAACAGCTACACTATCCCTGAGCAACATAGGCTATAATTCATTTTCATAAACACATTTTTTATTCCAATATGTGTAAATTTAGTCGGAAAAGTTCTTAGGTTAATCCTACAATGATAAATCAACACATCTATTTAAATTTATTACCATAGCATCCAGTTATATAAAATAACAGATAAAACAGCTATTTGCTCTAATATTTCCATTAACAGCTGATTTCAAACTTTGAAGCAATTATTTGTATTTCTAACTTTTAGGTTAGGTTTTTAATAAAGTGTACTCCTGAGCCTTGCTGGTTCTTTTAACCTTTATTATAACTGCTGTCATAAAATATACGAAATAATTTGATTTGAACATTTAACAATATTTGCAATCTTAGCTTTGGGGTTATTATTAATCCTACACCTTTATTATTATAAAGAAAACATGACATGATTATGTGCACAGAAGGTTCCAACGGGGTTGGCGTGCGGAGCACGCAGTGACTCCCCCTAGTAAAAAAAATCTTATATTGATTATGAAAGTAATTACTATACCAGTAGTAAGAAGCCATCATTGTCTAGAGAATACAATAGAAGGCTTCAGTGTAAACCAGAGTAATTAATTAACTAAATACCAATTCCCTAAGTGATAAAGCTAACAAACCCTAACTGTAACGTCAAGCCTTAGACACACAGCACACAGTACAAGGCAGACCTACAAGTTGGGGAAACCTTGCATTACCTTATTGGATTTACCACAGAGGGGTGTACAGTCATATGCTTTGTCCTTGCTTTGAAACGGCGAAATAGGTCGATCCACATCGTGTGACGTCTGTGTCCTGATGCATAAATATAATAACACTGAGAAATCAGTGGATCATATTTATGTTGAAAATTTGTATCAAAGTTGTTTTTTCACAAAATCATATTACAAGACTCAACAATAAACAATAAAGAAATGATATTGAGCATCCCTTTTATTCACAACAACTGTGCTTCTCTGAATTAAATCCTACAGTAAATAATTGTTTTTTCGGTAAAAAAAATAGCGCAACTTTTAAACTTACGTACGTTTAAATTATTTCATAAATATTTAAAAGATTAAAAAATTGGAAAACCTTATAAAATTTAAAGTTTTGTAAATAAAAAATGTCTTTTACTCTATCTGTGTTAAATTAAAATATCTTAAATGTGAATTTTTTTACATAAACAGTTTGTTTAAAAAAAATTATGGATAGAAAAAAATTTACAATTTATCGAAAACTATTTAAAATTCCATGTATTCAAATTTAATTTAGGACGGTTGAAATGTTGAAACGTTTCCTTTGGTTGAACTCAATAAATCATTTTAAATTGTATTCGTTTCTTTTATTTCGACGTTTTATTCATTATTGAGGCAGATAGTCAACTAACTCCTTACACTTATATTTATGGAATAAAATGAGTAAAGCATCATGATTCTACTTTCCCATTGGTACTACTAACTTTGTTTGGGAAATTTGGTAAACAAAAATGAAGATATTCTCCCCTTTTGAGGGGCAATACCACCATGTTTATATTTATTCTATTTTATAAATATTTTCTACATTTAGAGACTAGTAAATATAAGTTAAATTATACAATTACTAGTAAACGCATTATTTATAGTCCTACTGAACAATCCGTTGAAATAGTAACTTCAAATGTCATAATAATGATCTGTCAACATGAGATATTTCTATAGTAGGATATACGGACAATTATATTATACAGAGTGTCCCCAAACTCTCTGGACCCCTTTTGTGGATATGTTCCTGGGATCCAGTCAAACATATTTCACAATATAAACATGGGTCTACTGAGCTTATTTTTTCGTCTGTCTATGTGTATTTGTTTTTTACAAAATACTTAATATTTTTAGAAGTAGAAAAGATATTGAGCTCAAACTTTGTATACCTATTTTTTGCGTAACCTTCCATCACTGTACGAAAAATTATAACATTGTTTTAAATGTTTTCAAAATGGCGGCCGTTTATAATTTTTAATGTCAAATATCTCAAAAACCGCTAAAAAAATTACAAGAGGCAAAAAAGTTTAGTTTGTTAATGACAAACAATGGATTTTTTTGATTTTATCGGTAGCTTAAAGGATAACAGAGATATTGACAAAAAGAATGAAAAATGCATTTCTTGGTAGTTGTCAACAATACCCAGAATTCCTCTAGAAACAAAATATTTTATTGTTATTATGAGCTAAAATAATCAGTTATTTGCATTATGTTCCGAGCACTTTCTGAGCTGATTCCACTAGCAAAAAATAATGAAAAAAGTTAATACATTTATATGTCTGGAAATGCTTCGTTAGAGAGTTACAGCTGCGAAAGATTTCACCCGTGTTTCAGATTACTCACAGAAACGAATCCCTATTGAAATATGTAGGCCGTTAATTAAGGTGTAAAATTTAATTAAATATACGTAACGAAATGAGCAGATAAACTTAATAAAATAGGTCCCAGTTCTGTAACTGCAGTAATTGTTGCGATATTTGACCAAAAATGCAAAATTCTGTCTCAAAAACATGATCTACGGGGTCCTATTTTATTAAATTTATCTGCTCATCTTACGTAAATTAAACTAAATTTTACACCTTAATTAACACCCTACATATTTCAATAGGGATTCATTTCTGTGAGTAATCTGAAACACGGGTGAAATCTTTCGCCAGCTGTAACTCTCTAAAGAAGCATTTCCGGACCTATGAATGTATGTACTTTTTTCATTATTTTTTGCTGGTGGAATCACCTCAGAAAGTGCTCGGAACGTTATGCAAAGAACTTATTATTTTAGCTCATAATAACAATAAAATATTTTGTTTCTAGAGGAATTCTGGGTATTGTTGACAACTACCAAGAAATACATTTTTCTTTTTTTTCGTCAATATCTCTGTTATTCTTTGAGCTACAGATAAAATTTTAAAAATCCATTTTTTCTTATTAAAAAAGTAAAATTTTTTGCCTCTTGTAATTTTTTTGTGAAGTTAGCGGTTTTTCAGATATTTGACATTAAAAATTATAAACGGCCACCATTTTGAAAACATTTAAAATAATGTTATAATTTTTCGTACAGTGATGGAAGGTTACGCAACAAATAGGTATCCAAAGTTTGAGCTCAATATCTTTTCTACTTCCAAAAATATTAAGTATTTTGTAAAAAAAAAAATACAAACAGACAGACGAAAAATAAGCTCAGTAGACCCATGTTTATATTGTGAAATATGTTTGTCTGGATCAAAGGAACATATCCACTAAAGGGGTCCAGAGAGTTCGGGGACACCCTGTATTTAAAATTAACTAGGGGAAACCCTTGCGTGCCCCGCACGCCAACCCCGTTGGAACCTTCTATACACATAATCATGTTATGTTTTATTTATAATAAAGAAGTAGGATTAATAATAACCCCAAAGCTAAGACGGTAAATAATGTTAAATGTTCAAATCAAATTATTTCGTTTATTTTATAACAGCAGTTATAATAAAGGTTAAAAGAACCAGCAAGGCTCAGGTCTACGCTTTAAAAAAAAAGTTAGAAATACAGTACAAAGTTTGAAATAAACTGTTAAAGGAAATATTATAGCAAACAGCTGTTATTTTCTTCAATTGGTTGCTATGGTAATAAATGTAAATACATATGTTGATTTATCAGTGTAGGCCTAACCTAAGAATTTTTTCTGTCTAAATTTACAAATATTGAAATAAAAAAACGTTTTTATCGAAATGAATTGTAGCCTATGTTACTGAGGGATAGTGTAATTTTTTTATTAGTAAAACTATTTTTTCAATCGGTTCAGTAGTTCGAGAGATTAGCCACCCCCTTCATGCAAACAAACAAACAAAAAAAAACGAACTTTACCTCTTTATAATATTAGTACAGATAAAAGCAAATGCACAATTATTTAGATAGTAGTGCACAATTGAGAATAATTATATCGCTTCATGTGTATCGAGGCTAAGGATATTTTTTTCGAAAACACATGTTTTCTACAGTTTATCGAAAATAAAATGATTTGTTTAGGTAAAGTCACTTTTGGGTCATCCTGTATAGCCTAAAATTAATCAAGGGAGTATGTCGAACAATCTACAAATGGAACACCTGGGTACGATAAATCTGTCCTCGTTATCAAAAGCTGTACTAGTATCCCAATATGACATGGAGCGTCAGTGTGTTGATCAATGTTAATTCAATTGTCTTGAAAAACTGGTAATACCTTTAGATCAAATGATTAAAATCAGATATTTCCAATGAAAACGAGATTTAGAATTTTCAAATTTACCTGACATTTGTATGAACTGCTTTATTTATCAAACTATTCTGTTTTTGTGGAGGGGAGGTAGCAGCAATCAACCAAAACAATTCGACCACGCAGCTGAACCGCTGACGTGAGTTGAGCAAATTTCCAAAACTAAGTTTATAGGCCTATGTTTTAGGGTTTCAACCAACAATTTGGAAAATAGGTCTATTCACGACGGTGCTGAATAGCTGCAAAATGGTTCGCACGCCATTCCGTATATTGGGAGTATATTCAATACACAAAACACACAAAGCATTGCGTGCTTCGCACGCCTTTCCGCATATTGGGAGTATCTTCAATACACAATGCATTGCGTGCTTCGCACGCCAACCCTACGGTAGAACCCACCGCATGGCTTTGAACCGGGTACTTCTATGGTATTTTACGTTTTGATCGATTTTGGGGGAACCAAGCGAGCTATAAGGTTGCGTAAAAAAACAAAATGTGCAGAATAACATCCTACATTTATATTTGTAAAAAAAAACTCAAAAACAAATTCATTCTCGTAGGAAAAATCTCAAAAAATAGTTACTTCCAGTCAAAAAACGTGCTGCCGATTGTTGGATTTTTTGGCTAACGAACTCGTCCGAGCGACTTAAACAACCAACATGTTTACAAAATTTGAACCAAATCGGACTTAAAATGCGGCCGCTAGAGTGCGAACACATATGTATATATGGTTTTTAATGACACCCCAAAACTGTTCTGGGAACCATGATCGGTGCTCATTTGCTACTCTCGACCTTGGGTCTTACCATAAGGGCCTCTGCAATAGCTTATTTTTCCTATGGAAATTCGCAAATAAAAACGTTTCTCAGTCGCTAACCATTTATTAGTCACCACGACGAAGATGTGTTCATTAATTCACAATAGTGGAAGGACAGCACAAAAACAACACTATACACATTCACGGTCAAGGCCAAACTGAAGTTATAAGAAAGTTGTCTTTAGTTCTCTCGTAGACAACGATATTTTAGTTTTTGTAAACCTCCTCGTAAAATTTATGAATGGTTAGTAATCTCTTTATTATCCGCTGCGCAACGGGCGGTGGAACTTGTTACTCACTCATGGCTGTATAATGACTACATAATAATAAGACGAAAAGTGTTATGTTAAAAATTCAGAAAATGGAAGCAGGTATAAAAGTTTGTTTGCGCAATCGGCCGCTAGGATACGACGATCACGGTCACATGACAGTCGGACCTCTCTGCCTGTATTCCTCTTTCCATCCATGTCCCACAATCGGCCGGCAAAACGCGCTCCTAGCGACTGATGGCGCAAACTCTCTTTTATACCGACTTTCCAGGTCTGAATTCTACTTATTGATACGCAGTCATTGGCTGTACTGAGGAAGGAATGGAGAGAAACAGCCCACCGAGAGGGCGGGATACTTCACTAATTATCTTCAATGCTCCACACAGTCAGCCCGCTCGGAATTGTCTGAGTAGACTAGGAAGACAAGGTTCGCGGACAAGTCAGACTGTCATAAACAATCCTTACCTGGTTTTTGAGAGGAAGACGAAGAACCCGGCTGTCATTTAGAAAAGGTGCGCACTCTTAGTCCGTCTCGGACGGAGAGATATTGACATGGGTATGACCGGAGGAGATGGATATAAAGTTTAGCTCCGTACTGGTTAGTGAAAAGACCAATCCTCTGAACGTAATTTAATGTTATAGACCTGCTTATATAATGATAATTCCAAAGATACCACTTAAAAGAGGTGTTAAAGTTTGTCCAAACAGCCGTGCGCTCTGAACCATAAAATCGACCCTCGCACCCCACGCGCCGACACTCACACTGCCTACCTGAGCGCATATTATTTATAGAAGAAGTATCAGCGCCAGGGGGGAGCAAAGGTCGATTTTACTTCGATTTTATGGTTCAGAGCACACGGCTGTTTGGACAAACTATACGTAGTGCCAGTTGTACAAGCGCTGGTGGTACAAAGAGTGCAGCTGTCGGAAAAGGCCCAGACTCTTTGTTCGCCTTCACAAAATATTTCTGAGCAACCTTTATCCGGACTCTCTGTCCTATAGTCCAGCGAAAAAGTCCGCTTTATGTTAGACTCCTACAAAACTAGAAAGTAAACTAAGTAAAAAGTAAAACCTTACTTACCAGTAATTTAATAGCTACGCTCAAAACTATTATGACAGCAGCGCATACGTAAATGACGGAACTATCCACGTTTATAAATCATACTGCAAAATAAAACCGCAAACTCCACTCCAAGACCTTTGACTGTCCTATTGCGTTTCAAGAATAATGCAAACGCAAATCATAAAATTGCAATTTCACGCAGTGTGTATGTAACAACTTTCTTTTGTGATCTTTTGTTCCAAATAATGCCGTTTCATTTGTAATTCTAAAACAATACCGAAGTATAGCATTGTTGTTCGAACCAAATAATTTATTAATGGAGCGTTGC
>JAGFPH010026976.1:0-10211 GCA_018207615.1 Philaenus spumarius | reverse complement strand
AAAGCATTCTACGCAGTTTTTAAAGCACAAAAAGAAAATGTACAGGTTTATATTGATTGGTTGAGAAATCTGGAAGATATGTTAAAAAAATACCAAAAAACGAAAATTTGTGAATTTTTAAACAACGATAACTTTTGAATGCGTCGTCCGATTTTCATTTTCAAAAAAGCAGTCGACGCAGTTTTTTAAGCAAAAAAATGTATACATGGTTTTATTATGATTTTTTTGCACGCTTTAAAGTTATTTTTAAAAAACATAAAAATTCCAAAAAAAATTTAGGTTATTTTTTTAAATTTCTTCGGATTGGCTCGATGGATTAACTCTCAAATCTAATCAGATCTAAGTTTTGATACACCCTTTCGAATGACATGTCGTAGAATTCAATCGGTTGATTCGTTTTTGAGAAACTGTACGACAAAAATGTATTTACACACATACATCCACACACACACACACACCTATACTTGTACAGCGTAGGATCCGAGCAAATGCGTAGTGTACATGCACTATTAACTTTTCTATTTTCCTTAATTTTATTGAATAATAACTAACACTTATGCTAAATAAATTATACTAAACATAATTGTTGCATTATTTTTTCAATTATATGCAAATTTATAACTAACACTGTACATGTACTGCGAGCAATCGCTGTTGCTACGTCACATACACAGTTACAAGTTCTGTAAACGTATAGGAAGAAAGTTTTTCCGCGCCATTCTGTTGTTGTCTTATCAGGATGTCAGACCGGAAATTAATTCATACATGCTCAACCCTGACCTTCATAAAGTCTTTCAGTTCGATTTTTTGCTCGTCTGTCCCAGTAGTAATTTTCCCTACAAGTTTATATGTAAGTTACGGTCATTTACATTGTGAAATGCCAGCTTTTAAAATAGGAAGTAATCTTTTTTAATTGGGTTTGCCAGTTTTTACAGTTTATATTATTTTATTTGCATTTTATTTTCGCAGTTGAAAATATTATTTTAAAAGGTTCATTCAAAGAGTGACAATACAAATCTAATTTATAAAGAGTAATTACATTTGAATAAAGAAGACATTTGTTTTGTAGGGCTAGAAGGTAAACATATTATATAATGCTCCCTAAATGGTTTTTAAAATTTTAAATACGTACATAATACTTATGAGAGGCAGATCCATTTAATAGCTAAGACATTGGAATTTATAGTGTTCGATTATGGGTAAGAATACAGTTTAAAATAAAAAACATTTAGATTTCATTTGTACATAAATAGCCAATTTTTAAATTTGAATGAGGTATACACTACACATTGCCTGATCCAGAGCACTTATTATATGTAGTTTTAACAAAAGAAAGTCGGATTTATTGAATTGTTTGAAATATTTTGGAAATTAGATACGCTAAACTTTTGTGTTCAGAACAAGAGTCTGGATATATATATATGTGTCTGTTTTTACGCTTATCATCTAAGGCTCTATCTCCTTTGAAGCCTTGCTTGTTTGCATTACCTTCTCCTAATTATTTGACAACAGTTTTAATAGGTCTACGACTCAATATTTAGGCCTACAGTAGCACTAAGCCCGCCATCGTATTTATACTGATGTTTGCACAGTTTATGCAACTTATTCATACTTACAATTTGTATTAACATAAAAGTAAGTAACTGATATAACTTTAAAATGAGAATTTTCGTACATTGAATATTGGCTGACATTTCTACAATGCAATATATTCTAATTAAATTAATATTGAAAATATTTAAAATTTTCTACATTAAGATACGTACAAAGTTCAGATATAAATCAATAAATGGACTAATTTATAATTTACAAAGACTACATTTAAATATCTAACAACGGGTTAAAATAAAAATGTTAAATTATAAAAAGATATCGTAACATACTTAATTATCTCAACATATTATAAAATAAAGCTGCCGGAAAACGTTTTACTGTACTTTCAGACTAATCTTGAAAACAAGTAAACCAATTTGGATGCTATTTTTACCACTGAATAAACCATTTATTTGAAAATTATGCTATCATCTGTATGTATGTGTGTCTCTCTTTCCCCTTTGCAAGTACATGGTAATCTCAGTGTCCAAATAGCACAGAAGGTACTTCAATTAATATTTAAAACGTGGCATCACCAGACTCACAATCGTAATCTAATACAGTATATACAAATAAATGTATTTGCTTAATATATTATATAGTTATATATATATATATATATATATATATATATAAGTAGCAATACAAATTAGGCTAGTACATCGTTTATAACTCATGACCCGTTTGATAGATTTTAAATATTAAAAAGATTTGAATTCACCATTGATTTCTCTATAAGGTGTTATGTTTTCATATTTCCAAACGTATTTTAGAATTCGTAACTAATATTTACAAATTAAAACAAATTTTCTATTTGAACTTTTAATAAACTTTTCGCCGTGAACGTTAATAACTCAAGTAATTGTTAACGAATCTTTATGAAACTTTAATACGAATTTTATAATATAGTATTATAGAATACTAGGGGAGACCCCTGCGTGCTCCGCACGCCAACCCCCGGTGGGACCTTCTAAAAACATATGTTATGTTTTATTTATAATAAAAGTGTAGGATTAATAATAACCTCAAAACTAAGATGGTAAATAATGTTAAATGTTCAAATCAAATTATTTCTTATATTTTATAACAGCTGTAATAATAAAGGTTAAAAGAACCAGTAAGGCTCAGGTCTACACTTAATCAAAAACCTAACAAAAAAGTTATAAATAATAACCTCAAAACTAAGATGGTAAATAATGTTAAATGTTCAAAACAAAATAAATATTAGTTCGTAAATTTTATAATTTGAATAAATAATGCATTTCCTCCCTTATAAAAATCAATATTTACTTCCACAAAGCAGCTGTATTAGTTAGTTTCTTATTATAAACAGCTGTTTTGTATTAAAATGTTTTTATAACCTTCTGAATACTGTAATCATCGTTATTTACATCCACGAAATCAGCTGGATTAGTTTGTTTCTTATTATAAACAGCTGTTTTGTATAGAAATGGTTTTTAAATATTTTCCATGTTAATCTTATGGGGAAAACCCGACCTTTGAGATTAGCTCACGCCATTAAGGATAAGAATTTTTGACATCTAAAACCTTATTGCAAAACTACGAAATGAGACGAATTTTTTGAAACCTCAAACATTAAAATTGGTCCAGAAATAAGGGAGGAGTTGTGTTTACAAAAAACGGCTTCACGTATTATATATGATGATGATGATATACTATGTGGAAAGTTTGAATGAAATCGGTTTGTAATTATTATAGATTTTCGACAAAAAATTTATAAATTAATATTTATATAGTCAATATTTACATTATATCGAATGGTAAATGTACAGTTATTCCTAAATATTAATAAAAACTTGATAACACATAGTAAATTTCAAGAGGAATTTGAATATGATTTAAAAAATAATTTTCGATAATGAGTTCTTTAGATATTAACGATGTTTTATGATAATGTACCCGGTTTTCGATCCTTTGATATCATTTTCCCCCGGAAACCTATAATTACAAACCGATTTGATTCAAACTTTACATATATGTTCTATAAGACTATATAAATAACTTATTAAAATTTCATAAAGATACATTAACAATTACTCGAGTTATTAACGTTCACGGCAATAGTTCAAAACCGTTGTTGTTATTTTGATTTAAAAACGTACAAGGTTCCCGTAAATCGTTTATAACTCATAACTGTTTGACAGATTTTAAATATTAAGTATGATTTGAATTCACCATTTAATTCTTTATAAGGTATTATGTTTTCATATTTCCAAACGTATTTTAGAAGTCGTAATTATTAATATTTAAAATTAAAACACATTTTCGATTTGAACTTTTGCCGTGAACGTTAATAACTCAAGTAATTGTTAACGAATCTTTATGAAACAATAATACGATCTTTATGTAGTATTATAAAACATATGCGAAAAGTTTGAATAAAATCGGTTTGTAATTACAGATTTTCGAAAAAATTTATAAATTCATATTTACACAGTCAATATTTTTACATTATATCGAATGGTAAATGTACAATTATTCCTAAATATTAATAAAAACTTGACAACGCATAGTAAATTTCATGAGGAATTTGAATATGATTTAAAAAATAACTTTCGATAAATAGTTCTTTAGATATTAACGATTTTTTATGATAATGTACCCGGTTTTCGATCCTTTGATATCATCTTTTTCCGAAAACCTATAATTACAAACCGATTTGATTCAAACTTTCCATATATGTTCTATAAGACTATATAAAGAAAGTATCAAAGTTTTATGAAGATTCATTAACAATTACTCGAGTTATTAAAGTTCACGGCAATAGTTCAAACCCGTTATTTGGTTATTTTGATTTAAAAAACGTACATGGTTCCCGTAAATCGTTTATAACTCATGAACCATTTGACATATTTTAAATATTAAAAATGATTTGAATTTACCATTGAATTTTCTTTAAGGTATTATGTTTTCATATTTCCAAACGTATTTTAGAATTCGTATGTAATATTTAAAAAATAAAACAAATTTTCGATTTGAACTTTTGCCGTAAACGTTAATAACTCAAGTAATTGTTAACGATTATGTTTGAAACTTTAATACGATCTTTATATAGTCTTATAGAATATATGTGGAAAGTGTGAATGCAATCGGTTTGTAATTATAGATTTTCGAAAAACAAATGTATAAATTCATATTTACTTAGTCAATATTTTCATTATATCGAATGGTAAATGTACAATTATTCCTAAATATTAATAAAAACTTGATAATTTATGGTCAATTTCATGAGGAATTTGAATATGTTTTAAAAAATAACTTTCGATAGTTAGTTCTTAAGATAATAACTATTTTTATGAACATGAGGGTTTATACATAATTTTATGAGGAATCCGAAACTTTTTTAATATTTATGATTTGTTGTATAGTTTACACAATCATTCAAAATTCACACAATCTATTCAAATCAAATACAATTAATTGATCGACGTTACATCTTTATTATTCTCAAAATGTTTTATTTTATGACCGCTAAACATCATCTGTACAATTTAGTTAGTAACACAAAATATAATGGTACAAATATGTACCAATTAAATTGTATAATGGCAAATATCATTCGAGTAGAATAAAACAGCCAGCTTTAATCGTACTATGAATGTGATTGAAATAAACCGAATTAGTTTGAGATAAACTCATATGCCAAAGGTTTTGTAAAACTATCACTTAACCGGAAAATGACACTAAAATGTTGGTAATAACAATGCGTGAATACTACACATTAGAGCCTACACCAGTAAATGAGGTGTTGGCTCCCAAACACCATATGAGTTAAGATTATTAATTTCTTAAAATTATAGATGAAATAGAGGAAAGTAGGTTTATAAGCAACATCTTACGAAGAACTAAACATTTTTTTAAAAACAAATTCTTATAGAATTTTATTCATTTGCCCTACGAAAATACATAGACATATATTTTTTAGGATCTGATTATTGAAATTTATTAGGGTTAGCATGCTTTATAATTTATGCAGATATCAACGGTGACTAATAATTGACAGACTCAAAATTGACAGCAAAATGTCTTCTGTGGATCACATTAGTGAACCATGTAAAACACTGAGCTCAGTGGTTTTTTGACTTAGGTATAGTTCTGATCAGAACACGTTCTAAAATTAGCATAATTTGGAATATTTTCTTTTTACCTATATTATCGAACTTTGAGTGAATCAACAAAACTAATGACTAAAAGATTTACAAAAGCAAGCAGTAAGACTATAGTTTGTTTGTGCTATCTTCATTTTGCAGGGATGAATTTACAAATCTAGGTACCATATGTTCACCTTTCCTTATATGTGTATTTAAGAAGTCATTTTGCATTACAAGTATTGTCAAACATACGTAATATGTTGCTTGTTTTGGAGTTTTCAATTTCTTTTAGGTTTTTTTTCATACCAACCAGTATAGAAGAAATGTATTTGATTATTTAGTCTTTTTATTTACCTCAATAAGATCAAAGGAACTCATAATAATACGCTTTGCAATAATTTTATTTCCACACAATACAATATTTTATACATTTTTAAAACCCTCTTCCAAAAAGTATACTTTTAAATCAGATTACATGAGGGTAAACAAAACTTGATAATTGTTCTTGGAGATACCCAGATTGGGAATGTCACAAAAAAATCAGATGGCATTTTCATTTCTTTCTATGGATATTCATGGTAATAAGAAGCCACACGCAAAAATATCTCTTGTTTTGTGTGAGAATCAGGAACCTGGTGTATATTTTGTATATTTACAAAAGTTTTTTTTACCTTAATCTTTAAATACCGATTGTGATTGAATTACGTATACCGTAAATACTTGAAATTTTATAAAATTGTTAAGCCATGTTATAAATTACATTACTGACAAATGTACTGACACAAATGTATTTTAATTTTTATATTTATCAAAATAATAAAACCCATTTAATAGAATCACTTATAAATATCAAATATAAGTTTGATTACTTTAAGTAATTTTGTATAAGTAATAATTATTAATTTGTTTATGATATGATAACATAAAGACAAAAATAAATAACCAATTCGCAAAAAAATACTTCATGTGTTTTGTACAATTTACTACAAATAAAGAATGTCCCAACGTTTAGAAAACGTACCCTTTGCCAATCTTTTAAAAAACACAATACCTACATTTTCGATATAGAATCAAAATATTTTAAACAAAGTGAGGCTTGTCTTAACAATCGCCAAACCGATCTTAGTATCTTATAGAAACGTTTCAAACAAAGTTAGTGAGAGAGTAGACTAAATATTACATGTTCATTAAAAGGTTTGATACGATACTACTGAGTCATCTAAAGTTAAAAGGATAAAAAAACATTCTAAAAAGCCGGATGTCTAGTCCAAGGCCGACGCGACACTGTATTTATTTAAGTGCATGTCTCACTGCATATTGCGAGCAATCTGCTCATGAGGTGTGTACTTTGACTTGTTTAAGGTAGGATAAGAGTAAGCAGTGTTAAGTCTCGACGCCAGCGCAGCCTGGAAATAGAAATCCGAAACAACCGTGTAAGAATGTGTATGTGAAAAACCTGCGAAACGAGCAAACTTA
The DNA here is from genome assembly GCA_018207615.1 of Philaenus spumarius. Taxonomy (NCBI): domain Eukaryota; kingdom Metazoa; phylum Arthropoda; class Insecta; order Hemiptera; family Aphrophoridae; genus Philaenus; species Philaenus spumarius. The sequence continues at coordinate 3,030 of JAGFPH010026976.1, read as the reverse complement.
AAATAAATGAATATTCTTGCTTCTTATGCATTGGAAAAGCCGATAGACACAAAAAAGTAGGGGGTTGCGTTGCGAGCCTTGCTCGTTTTACGACGCTTGCTCGGAATGGGGTGTGTGTACGTGAAAATTTGCTCGGTTCATACACTGTACAAACACACACACACACACACACACGGTCGGACACCTCGGCGGGAATAGTCAGAATGGCTTCCTGGGACCTCGAAACGTGGAGATTTAATGAAAACTCGACTTTCGAAAATCGGACCGAAATCAATAACTTCCCTTTATTGGTAGCGGGAAGTTAATAAAAAAAGACATAGTAGTCTAAATGTTATAGTATACGGGATGATTGATAAAAGTGTGACACTAGTTTTACTCTCAACCTCAACCTGTACTAAAAGTTTTGGTTTTGTTTTATGTGTTCATATTTTTGAATTATTGCATTAGCCTAAATGTTTTGTGTAGTTTTCTAGTAAACCTACTTGGTTACCATTTGTTTCAATTTGTTTCTAGGAAACTTAATTGTATTTTTAGATACCTGTAAGAGTTATGTTCCTATTTGTGATTATTATTTTTATATTTTATATTTTTATATCATACCAGATATATGTAGTTCTTAATTAATAGTTTAGTAAGCATATTTGGTACTTATCGGTTAACGGGAACCCACTCATTTAGACACGGTTATTAAATCAAAACAAACTAAATATAATTTTATTATATAAAATAACACTCCTATAATATATAAATAACAAAATATCATTTTTCCGAGACTGCAACCCAGAACTGGACGATGTCGCGGAGTAGCTGCATGAAGCGGTCGTCCCCGCCCGTCGTCCGCCACATGAATTCTGCGAGGTAGCTGTCCAAGTGGTGTATGGCAGTACCCCTTTGTCTTTTATTACGCCATTTAGCACAACCCCACATCCTTTCAATATTTTGTGTATGGGCCCCGGTTTCAGGATCAATGAAATTATATTTATGGTTGACTTGTAGGTGTGAAAATCCAGCTTGTTCTAGTTGATCAGTATTGTATCCTTTCCAACAATCTGATAAAATGGTGGAACCATGTTCGACAAATTTAGAAATTTGTTCTAAAAGTGTTTTTGCACTTCTATTTGGAACTGCTACCAAGAAACGACCTCCGGTTTCTCGACATAGTCCGCCGAAAACCCATTGTTGAGGCAAAACTCGACCCGCATTATTTTTGCGTTTAGTGAACAGACTTTCATCTATTTCCACAATAAGATTTTCACCTCCTATCTTGCCTTGATTTTGGGATTCGATAGCGAAAGCACACACTTCCCTAATATAGTTATTCCAGTCAACAGTTGTCTCGTAGCTCATTCCTAACTGTTCTTCACACCACGCTAAAGAGTTCAGTTCCTTGCACCAACAGTATATAAAACGCACTATTGTCACAAAAGGAAGTCTGCTACGAACAAACCAAGTATCCGTACGAATGCCTAATTTTTTTCTACACTGATTAATATTACATTTCCAAAACGGTTTTCCTTTAAAGAAATATAAATGCATTTCATGCCCATTCTCACATTGTTTTGTAACCGGAAACAACTCTTTAGATTGAAGGAAAGAAACAGCTTCTTCCTCGGTTCTGGGTAAGTCCCATATTAACATACGATCACTCATATTTGAACAAACAAGATAACTGTAAATGTACAAACAAACCTATATTTGATTGTTTAAATCAAAACAAACTAACCTATAAACAGTCATTCGCTTCTATAGCAACAAATCATGTGATATTTAGTTTGTTTGATTTAATAACCGTGTCTAAATGAGTGGGTTCCCGTTAACCGATAAGTACCGCATATTTATATTTTCTTTTTGTTTATATTATTTTGCATTTAACCAAATAAAGTTTTGTGTAGTTTTCTAGTAGTCATACTTAATTTACCAAATTAACAAAATGAATGACGTTTATAAGCTGAATCATTAAGAAGCTTATGGTATATGAACAATATTCAATTTTTGGTATTTAATACAGAGACTATAACAAAACAATATTTTGCATTGTCGATCTACACTTTAAGGAAGTTGTTGTCACCGGTATAAAAGTCACTGAAGTACAATCCAATATTTTGCTTCGATTGATCCACACCGTATCGCTAGCCTGTCAAGGTTGTCACCGGTAAAAAAGTCACTGGTATAAAGAGCCAATATTTCTTAGGAGCTGTAACTGAAGTCACCGGTCCAAAAAAGTAACTGGATCGACCGTCTTGTGATTTCCCTAAAATCTTACTTAATTTTTATTTTCCACAGATCTTACAGAAAATTGGGAGTCTATATTATCTATAAAATATGTTACATGAAATCTTGTTAAACCAAATACAACAGTTTTAACCCTTTAGTCCTAGGTTTTTCAGACGAAGTCTACTTCAGTTATTTTCCATAAAAAGAAAAGCAAATTTCACAATATTTATTTTCTATGAAATTATGGATTACAAACAAAATATTATTATGGATTTGGTAAAATAATATTTAAAATTATTTTTAAGAAATGTACAATTTTTTCACAATTTATAATAAAATATTCACATACTGTTTACAATAATACACCTTACATTTTTACGTACAAAAACACAGCTGATGAGAATTAAAACAAATAGACTGTAGTGTTAATGTCTAATGTAGAAAAAAAAATTTTAAACAAAAGAAATCTACAAAGATTACCCAACAAACTCCAGTCTATTATTATAGTAGTAACTTTAAATTTGAGATTATATAAAAACTCAACAAAGAACATCTCCAATAATATTAATTAATAAAATTCTATAATTGTTAACCAAAGCACAACATAAAAAATATTCTCATTACATCGAAGTAATATGAACGTGCAGCTGACCTTGGTTGAAAACCGCCAAGTCAAATTAGTACAAGCAGTATTTGATCTAACGCCCATGGAGCTGCAGGAGTGGGTTGCAGGTTATCATGGACAAACCACATTCACTATATACATTAACATTTCTCTTTGGTCAGTATTATAATATTGTATAAGAAAAATAAAAG
>JAGFPH010026975.1:0-10212 GCA_018207615.1 Philaenus spumarius | reverse complement strand
TATCAACTCCTATAAAAGCGAGTGCACGTCCGTACGTACATACATACATACGTACGTACGTGAGTAACTTATAATATAACAGCTGATTTCACCCATCATCTGTAGCGTAGATTATACCTTTGATTGTGGACATTCTAGATAGGCCACCTAATGCATTCTTTAGTGAGAGATTTTGGAGCACAAGTTCAAGTAGTGTCAAATGTTTGACAACAGGATGCGCTGAACTTGAAATTTTAAAAATGGTTATTTTGTTGACGACTAGAATGAGCTACAGTCGACTTACCGTCACTAGACAGTAAATTGCCATTACTTTGAGTTTGTTTAATATGTGACATTTTTGTAATTTAAATTAAATCTGTAGATGTATTTTATAAATAATACAGTTAGCAAGCTATTGATATTATTAAGTACAAATATACACAAAGTAATTGTATACAAATATTACAAAATAATTACAATATAATATACAAAGTCTTAAAAAAAGAACCTTAACTTTAAAATGATGTGTACTAAAATGTTCTGACTTTTTATTTAGAGGTTGGTACATTAAAGTAGAAATGCAGGTTGCTTATGGATTTAATAATGAATGTTATCATGTTTATGAACACACAGTATTTCCAATCAAAAATAGTTTTAATTAATTTAATTAGCTTTAGTAATTTACCATCAATAGGATGGTTAGCCTAAGTATTCTTTTTTTGTTATTATTACACAAGTTTTATTTTAAAATTAAAAGTTTTAGACAAATAAATGAGTATAAACAAATATGAGGTGCCAATAACTGTGTCACACAATGTCAATAGCTATAACACAAGGTGCCAATAACTACGTTTTGATAATTTTTGCTTTTTTAAATTTTAATATGTGTATTGCAATTTCTTAAATTTATTTTTTATGTTACACCTGCAATTCTAAAGGAGTCTCCTACACAAATCATATCTTGAAAATATAAAAAAAACAAGCATACAACGAGAGTGCAGAGTTATTTTAATACAGGTACTTCCCTTAAAGGGCCAATAACTGTATCTCTTACCCTATTATGTGCATACCAATTTTTACAAAATAGGCCTAATGTTTTTTATTTCGAATTATTGCAAAATAGTTTAACTGAACTGAAATGATTTGGAAAATACGTGAGCTCACGTCTCCCGAAAGTGTGTGGGCAGAGATCTTTATCACGTGAGTTCACGAGTGAAATCCGTGACGTTAGGCCCGTGATGTGAGGTGACAACAATGTAATTCTAGTCCATTGAATTGAAATACCATTCAAAATAAAACATCCCAGATCCCACACTTTTAGCCCGTGACAAGAGATGACATGAGTTCATTGTGTTTTTACCTTTACATTCCTTAAAACTTATTACCGTAACTGAATATTCAATAATAAGTTCGATTCAATTTTGTTCAGTTCTAAATCGGAGGAAATAGTGTAAATTTATTAACAATGGTTCGTTTCCGGTTCAGTTCTTCGTTTTAAGGAGAGCGTGCCTACAACAACACAATTTAAGATTAAGCCTGGTCTGAATCAACACATGTCTCTTGAATGAATTTACATCCATTATTCATTACTATTGCAACAATTTGAACTAATAATAAACGGTATCAGGAAACTGACACATACTTTCTCCCTCATTATAGAAACTTAATAAAAAAATACTATTACCAATTTATTGATTTTTTTATTTTTAACAGTCATTTTCCCATAAAAATCCATAAAATAATGGAAAAATCAACTTTTCTCAAAAACGGCTCGAACGATTTTGATTAAAATTTTACAGTTTATAGTACTTTAGGTCCCTAATAAACTGTAAAATTTTAATCAAAATCGTTAGAGCCGTTTTTGAGAAAAGTTAATTTTTCCGATATTTTATGGGTTTTTATGGGAAAATTACCCTTAAAAATAAAAAATTCACAAAAATGAAAAAAACGCCTGGAGATACCGTGGATTAGTACCTCCATACCAAATTTCATCAAAATCGGACGACTGGTTTAGGCTCTAGGTCTGATAACATCCACACAGACACACAGACACACACACAGACATCACTCCGAAAACCACTTTTTTAGGTTCAGGGGGACCCAAAACGGATATTTCCACCAAAAACTCAAACTCGAAAATTTTGACGAATACAATACTTTCTCCATATACTATGGTATAGGGGGAGAAAGTAAAAAAATGAGGTAACTTGTACGACGAAACATACATCTTTCATGGTAGCGCGGTGTTTTTATACTATAATGACGTCACTGGACAGGGAACGGGTCGAGGGGTTTGAGTTTGTTTACATGACTATGAGGTAACCTTTTCTATCTAGAGACCTTACTAGTTTTGTTGTTTATAGTTAGTAGCAGAGATAATAATACCAAGAGTTAGGTAGTAGACAGTTAGTAGAGATTAGTAGTTCAGTTTCAGTTATTCAGATGATTTTAGACGCACGTGTGATAAATTTGTAACTTGAGATGAAGTTGAATAAATTTTCTGGCGTTCAAGGAGCTTTTCTAAGCATTCAAAAGTCAATTAGATCACTAAATACCATTGATTTCGGTGAGTTATATTTATAAAAACTGAAAAGTGTGTAATCAGTATAGAGGTTATGTTTGAGCGGGTCTTTCAAAAATAAAATAACTGTCAAGTTAGTATTCAATTAGTTTTTCAATTTCATTATACTTGTCATGACTATATTAAATTTATTTGTTTAACAAACAATTAAAATAATTGTACTGCTGCTTAACTTATAAGGTTGTGGTAGGCCTAGCTATATTTTCTACAAATCAGGTTTAGCTTCTTTTAAAAGTAAACTAAATGAAAACGGTGCTGAAATGTTTTAGTTTATTTGTAAAATAGAAATCTAGGCCTAGGTGTAAATTTACTTAGGATACCTGAAATATTTTTAGGAAACGGAGTAGGCTTAGTGCTGCTAACCTCTAAGCACATTAAACTATTGAATGTTGGGCGTAACTTTACTATTCGACTCTAGCCTAATATTTTTGCAGACAACGACGTTTTATATTCTACTGTTAAATGTTGAATACAGGCAAACATACTGTGACAAAATAGGTTAGGTTAGAACCTTTTAGAAGGTTTTTTTATTATTATTTTTGCATTTCTTTAGCTCTAGGTTAGCCTACAGTAGTGTTGAATAGTAAAGTTCCGCTGCCAAAATCAGTATTTATAAGCCACCATACAATTTTGGGCGCACTCAGCTGAAGTTGCTTAGATTGCTTGCAAATATCAACCTTATTTTAGGAAGCAGAGTAGTGCTGCAACTTTGTAGGCTGCTATTGAAGGCATAAGTTTACTGTTCGACCCTAGCCTAATATTTTTGCAGACAAGGACGTTGTTTTACATTCTACTGTTAAATGTTGAATACAGGTAAACATACTGTGACTAAAATACTTAGGTTAGCCAACCTTGTAGGTTTTTTAAAAATAATTCTTGTATTTCTGTTGCCATAGGTTAGCCTAGGGTCGAACAGTAAACTTGCGCCCTACTGAATGCTGGTAAACATACTGTGACTAAAGACATTGAAGAAACAACACTATAAGAAGCGAAACCTAATGGGTTTTAAGTGGACGCTTGCGTGGTAGTTCACATCGAAACCACTCGGAGCACCACCAGTCTTTTGCAGCGCCCAAGACGAAACTGACACTATAGACATAGTTTAAATTTCGCCGCACCACCAGACGGCGAATATATCTGCCTCTTGCACTGCCTTGTACAAACTACTTTCAATTCTCCTTTTCATCATCCCCAACGAAGAGAATTTAGTTTTCGTTGTGGAGGGAGCAAGCACATGTTTCAATATTTGGCGCACGTTGCAACTATATTTACAGTACTGTTGAACAATGATTTATTATTGATAATGTTTTTAATAACCCATTTATAAAGTGTGGCATAAATTTAATATTTATTTTTAATGAATATAAAAACAATTTTAAGTACCGGTAGTAAATGATTTTTTGTAACAATGCAAAAATTATGTCAAATACCGTATAAAAATTATCTTAAATCTAAAAATTAATATTATTTGAACATAGGGTTTTCCTGAATTTCTTTGATAATCTATTACTGTGAAATATTATAAAAGCTTGTTGTGTTGAAAAAATATCCCATAGGCCTACAAGCTAAATGTTAAATATGCATGCAACAGTAATTACGATGCTCCAATAAAATTCAAGAAAGACTTCTGGAACTTAAATTTTGAAGATGAGTCTGTAGAAATGCAATGAACTGTTCAGCTTCATCGTTAGTGAAGGTCTCAGGAGTCTTTGTATTCATAGGGTCACTTACCCATTGTACTGATTTTATTTAATCTTTTAGGAAGTATTCTTGAAAATAAGCTCCAATTTGGATAAGTGGTTGACAAACACACTTTTCAGTTCATCTTTTAACACCAAACCATTCTCTTGCAGTAATTGATTCAAAGAAGGAAATATCATATTAATTATCACTTTTCATCAGGTTGTTCTATTGTCCTTCCACAGTAGAAGCTTTTTTTTAATCCTTCAACTTTATTGAAGAGCAAAATGTTTGCGTTATTACTTTGCAAAGATTTGTTCAGGATATTTAACCTTTAAAATAAGACAGTAAATAGGCCAATTTAGCCAAGAAAATATCAACGAACATACTAGCAAAAGCATGATTTTCACAGTGAAAATTAATTCTGAGTTCATACACTCTCTGCAAGGACTTGCCCGGAGAGAACCACCAAACACTGCTATAAAACAAAAGAGATGAATGTTCAGCACTCATGTCATTACACATTTTGTCAAAAATCTAACTTTGTTGAGTCTGCTTTTAATCAAGTTTTTTTGCTTGTATCACCGATTTTAAAGTGTCGTCCAAATCCTTACTAAAATTTGTCCTTTGCTAATGCCTCTCTATGTATAATAATACAGTGAGTTCAAAGAGTGATAGGTGCTTTGGACTGAATGTGTGATTTTGGTCCCTGATAACAGCCTGCCATTGATTGTGCACCATACACCAACACATTTTTCCCAGTTAATTTTGTTCCCTTTCATAAACTCGTCCACAATCTCAAACAAGTCTTTTCCAGTGGCTCCTCTGGTAATAAATAAAAACAAGAAGGCAATGGCCTCATCTAATAATTGTGAGTGTGAGTACTCTTGAGCTTGAGATGTTTATGACATTTTTTTAAATAAAACATATTTTTTCATTGGACAATAGATCCTACATATTGTACGTAAGTAAAGGTTCTGTTTACTGAGATCTTACAATAATATTTTATTTAACTTCAGCTTGATGTTAGAAACTCAGTATTACTTTTGTTACAAACTTTAGCTAAATGGCCTATTTTGTTACATGTATTCATAAATTTGCTCTTTGGTGCTTTGTGGTTTGTAATTACAACAGTACCTAATAACCAACAATTGTAGGTCAAAAGCAGTATCGAAGTTGTAGAAGACACGAAGCCTTATTAGTAGTATTGCCAGTGAATTTTCATTGTTAGGTTATACAAATGACATTGTTTTCTCAGTACTTCAATAACATGAAAGAATATTGTCAGATTTCTGAAATTTCTTTTGAAATATTAACGAGTACATTTACTTTATTTGTTCTAGCAATGTTGTTATAAATAAGTTTACTCTTAATCAGCTTGTTGCCTTCATAAATAAATTGTATTATCTTCCTTAGATACCGGTAAATAGTTGGGAGCTCTAACAAAATAGTTTGTTATCTTTTCCCCCTAAATTATTTGGTCCCAGATTTCTTCATTTAACAAGGTCTTTCCCTGAAAATAAAAAAGCCAAATAATTATGTACAATAAGAAAATTATCCATTCTTTATCTTTCACTTGCTCTGACTTTGTGTCTTATCTTTCAATCTCTACTTCTTTCTCAAGAGATATATGTGAAGACGATTGATGTTAGTTGGAATAAAGTTGACTTCAGCGCAGATAAAAATTATCTTCATTAACTCTTGTAATGTTAATAAATTAGCTTATATACTAATTAAATTAAAGTTATTTTATTTTTTATTTCCATTATGCAACACCTTTTACTCCATCTTTAGATTTTTATACAGACATTGGCTTTGGACCATCAAATGCATTGTTATTGTGCATGTTATAATTTTAATATAAGTTTAAAACATTTTTTATGTGATTTTAAGAGGGATGAAATATATTTTAATCTAAATTAATATTAAGACAAATAACTTAAAATACACATCAGGAAAAACAAACAAATGTTATGTAATTTATTTTTGTGTTTAATTCGTTTGTTTTAGGAGACAAAGAAAACCTTGATTTTGTGAATGAGAAAATTTGCAAAGCTGTTAAATCTGAAGAATTTGAAAATGAAGACTTACAAAGATTGTTTCTACTTTTATTTCTAAACACAAATTCTGAACTTTATCAGAAGTTTAAATGTGATGAAAAATGTAGTCACCTTGTTGGATATATACCAATGATAAGCAGACATTTATTAACCAAATTGATATTTGGTTTAAAATTGAAAGAGTTTTTATGTAATAGTATTATTTTTGTTGAAGGGAAAATATGTTACGAGTTGTTGAGTATTTGTGAGAATTATTTAAAAATGTTAGATAACTTTGAAGCGGTAGATTTCGTAGAAAATGTTGCAAAAGCTGTCTATAACAAACTCTCATTTTGTGATGATTGTAATGTAAAACATTTTTTCCATTCTTGGCTTAAATATTATGACAAACCAGGTCACTGTGTGAAAAGTAACGATTGGAAAAAGACAAAAGTTTACCACTTTAGAGGACTTGTATTATTTAGCCTCTTGTCTTTATTGCAAGAATTTTTAGAAATATTTTGCAACAATGAGTCTAAAGAACACAAAACCCATGTATTTTTTGAGATGTTTGAAAACTTTGAGGGCAAAACTACTGGCGCTGGTGGTAACAAAAGTTCATTGTTAGAATGTTGTAATCTGTTAATCTCAAAATGTCCAAACAACATGATTGCTGTTACTAGTAATGTATTCATGTATTGGGTTGAAGTAGATATGGATGATGTACCCGATACAAGTAATACTCTGCAGAGAAAGATTTGTGAAAAAGCATATACGTGTACGAAGGCTTTGGTTGAAGCAGAAAAACTAGAAGTTTTCTCATCAGAGATATCTGATATAAAAAGTTTTCTTAATAGTATTGCTTCAAAACCATATGATAACGAACAGTATGAAGAATCTAAAGAAGACATATCTACAATTATAAAAAACATACAAGATTCTGATGGCAACACTATAGAATGGTCGAACAAACTTTTAAAAACATCTTTTGAGTTTACAGATGATATTGTGAAGGTATTAATTGATAATGTTACATTTATAGACCCTAATTGTAGAAGGGAGTTATTGAAGAAAGGTGTAGAGTTTGCAGATATGAATACAAAGAACTCTGAGTATGTTAAACAACTGGTACTGAAAATTGTAAATCTTGAAAAATTAGATATCCAAATCAAGTTATTAGAAAATTATATTCATGAACATGGATTGAAGAAAATACTTGTGCTCGATAATTTTGATGAATTTTGTCTAGATACATTTAATAAAGTTGTAAATAGCGAAACAAAGTGTAAAGAGGTAAGATGTGCTGATTAATGTAAAATAAAAATAGATACCGTATAAAATGTATAACTTTCATATGACTTTCATGTGGTTTTCTTTTATATTTAGGTATGTTGTCTAATCAGATTTTATTTTGCTTCATCAACATTTTTATAGGGATATTTGTTTTGCAGGTAATTCTATAGTGATTTTTTTTATCCACATCTTCTAACGATCAAGTATAGTTTAAATATTTTCTAATATAGCAGATTATAATATTGAAGCAAAGTATTTAGGCCTATGCAGAGTATTTATTTTTATCAAATTACATCAAAGAATTTTGAAAGACCTTTAATAGTGTATTAATGTCAGAAATTTTGTTTTCGGTTAAGTTTATTATTAGTTTGTATTGTTGACCTTGGTTTTATTATGTACCTACAGCATGGGTGAAAAATATGAAAATGCCTCGATATCCTGAAAATATGCGAATAGAAGTGCAAGTGTGGTACTTTTTACTTTATTTCATGAACTGAAAAATTTGGTCTGCCATCTTGAATGTTACTAAATAGTCATGCGATGCATGATTTCAGTGCAAAATTTCAAGACAGAAAATCAATGGTGACACCTGAGCATAGATATCTGAAACACTTTTGAATTTATTCATATTTATATGTAGGCTATATATATATATAAAAAAATTTAAAGAAAGTTTTATAATACCGGTACAAGTTTTCAAGCTCTCCCCAAACAATGTTGAAAGAATTTTGAAGCTCTCTGTCAATCAAATCAGCGATGAAAGAAATTAAATATTTTACACAGGTCTCTATGTGCACATCAAGACCGAGGCGCGAAGCACTGAATCGGGATCTCATTCATATCAATTCTTTTTTCAGCTGTGGAGGTTTTCTTGCGGGCAAATTTTTACAACAGGGTGGTTTTTTGGGACGTATCACATCTTTTTGCACGAAGAAATAGGAAAACTGCATCAATACGAGATATTGCAATAAAATTGCTTTATCTCCATCCAGCAGGACTTCGGGGAGGTTGAAGTTGTATTTACTATTTTTCCAAGCGTTTGTTAATTCTTTAGATCAAATTAATTTTAGGTATCAATAACGAAATATTTTATTATTTAAAGAAATAATTTTTAATATTTGCTACTTGAATTGAAATATAAATAATAAATCCTGAAGTTTTCTTGATGATTTTTTTATTAAAATATTTTAATCTTTTTTTACATTTTGTTTATAATTTGCTGTAAATAACTAAAACACTTTTTATTGTTTATTATTTATAATATCTGACCCGTTAAAATTTGTGTTATATAAAAATGGAGGTACAATTAAAGTGTCATACGTCTTATCTCAGCCATTTACTACACTTAACACATGGTAGAACATTGATGTCAACCAGAAAGTAAATAACTATTTGTAAGGCTAATTTTTAATTTTCAAACCACTTCATTTTAAGGAGGTTATTTGTTTTGTATACAATATAAAAACACAAACACAATACATAAAAGACACTATACATGCACATATACAAACATGTCACGCGTGGTAGATGAGGCAGCGCTGTCTAGTTAACCCTAACGAATGAGGGCCGTCAATATTTTTGTATATGTGTGTGTATAGTGTCTTTTATGTATTGTGTTTGTGTTTTTATATTGTATAACAACCTCCAACGGAGTGATCTAATTTCCAACTGATGATGGGACTACGGCCCCGAAACGCGTCTTGAGCAGAAGATCAAATTAAGTCACATGACGGAAAAATTCACGTAATATATAGGTAACTACAATTTACAGTAAATTTATTTATTGAAGTGACTTGGATGCTATTAATATGGAATTTAAGTTATTTTTAACTCGGCACAACTACAAGGATTATACAACTGTAAGCCTATTTGTAAAATGTTTTATTTAACATTATTATATATTTAAAGAAAGATAAAAATATTATCTTTTAATTGCTTTTTATTTCATATTGATAGATTAAATGATTTAGAAGTTATTAATAATATAATGAAAAAATTAATAATGAAATATGTTTATATGTTATACGAAGATGTACGAATTTTTCCGAAGTTAAACGAATAGGTACTTCTTAAAATTTGTATAAACGAATATATTGATGACAAAAGGTTGTATTTATACACAGTTTATAACCTCAAAACAAATCTTTAACTTATTATAGCATACATTAGTTCTATAACTCATATTTTTAAAATATCAACTTCACAAGAAATTATATAATGATTGAATTTGTAAACATAACCCCAAAGTATAATCTACGCCTGGTTTTGTTTAAGTATTACAGATGATGGGTGAAATCAGCTGTTTTATTAAAATTTAACAAATAGGCCTAGTGTTTTTGAATTTAGAATCAGTAAACAATAGTTCAACTTAACTGAAATAATGATAATGAGGAAATACGTGACCTCATTTCCTAATTGAATTAACAGAACTGAGTATTTTTGAATTATGAACAAAAAACATTTTTATGATATAATAAAAAATTCTGTAATTATTTTCAGCGTTTTGAAACAGTAAATAACTCGCCTTCTACTGAATATAACCTAATGGGTGTAGATTTTGACCACTTTTTCAGGGGTCCCCCCCACCCATTGAGGGTCATTCCATGTCAAATCAACACAGTTTTAATACATTTTGAACCT
>JAGFPH010026973.1:0-10213 GCA_018207615.1 Philaenus spumarius | reverse complement strand
ATTTCACTTAAGATGGTTATTTCTAAATGTTTAGGCTGTTTAAAAGTCAGAATTTTAAACAGTTTATTTTTAGTTTAAATTTAAATAAAATAAATGTTCTATATTGAAAATTTAACTACACTTAAGCAAGGCAACCTATACTAAAACAAATATTATATATTGAGGTTTTACTAAAACATCCTAATAGTTTCATTAAAATGTTACAAAAGACAGCCTATTTTACCTGGGCTGAAGCTGTACTGAATTAAATCGTTTACTGTGTGAGATGATACGACACTTGTCTTTACGAAAATAATTATTAGAACTTTTATTGCCGATTTTAAATTTGATTTAACATACTTAAATACGCATGTTCTAATAAACCCAACTCGGCCTGCAGTTCCATTTGTCTCGTTCACTCGTTGTAGATTTATTGAATTTCACAAGGCTTTATGATAAAGCCGTTGAACCTTGGACGTCAGCTGTTCCAGAAGATAGGCTTTTAAAATTACAAATTTGCCGTTTGGTGCTGCCCTCCGGTGGACAAGGTTGCAGCTGTCTGGTGTTGAGGCAGATGAGTGAGATTGTCTATGTTTAGCGAATGTAACTAAACGTCACAATAATGTAGACTGTAACAGTTGTATTGATTGATATATAAATTAAGTTCTCTAACTGTGTACAAATGTACTTCGTTTACATTGTATTTCTGTGTGACATGTACAATCGATTAACCAGGTATTCTTGTGTGTATTTGTTATTTACATTCAGGACAGCTTAAAATTTTGTGATCGTACTTAATTACCTGCCCTGAAAATGACGCCTTTGCCAGCAAAACATGAAGCCACTAAACAAAAATATAATCTTTCTAAAAAACAATAATTGTTTAGTAACTGTATTTATTACAAAATTATGAAAAGTAAAAACTCATAATTCTTTTTGAACTAGACAAACCCAATGAGTTCATTCCGCAGTATGCAAGTTTCTCCCCTGTTAAGTCTTTGCAAAGATTTACTTGCATATCGTTCCAAATCATTAATTTCCTTGAGTGACTCTAAACGGTATCCGACGTAGACACGGGTAAAGTAAGTTGTTTGTCATTATTTTGACAGTTGCGTGCCTAGATAGAGATGCTAGATCGATTAAAACCCACTGCCTTTGTGATATCGATCACAGAAAACAGAAAATGTATCGTATTAACACTGCCTTATGCACTCTTCATAGTTATAAAATTTTAATGAAGAACTTCTAGTGTCAGTATTTGATTTATGGGAAAGTATAGAGTATAAAAAGAAATAAGTCTTGTGGAACGCTTGTTTAAGGTTTGAGTTGTATTAATTTTAATAGCTTTAAAATCAAATTATAAAAATGCCGTTTAAAATAAGCAAAAGTTACAACACCCTCCTCAACAGCTGACATATAAAAGCAACCATAAGCCATATAAGGGAGTGCATAACGATTTGTTTATAAGTAGTTTAATTACAGGCCAAGCAAATTTAGAGCTTTAAAAGTAACTATATATCAACTAAAAAATAAATATTGAGCTTCACTAGTAAGAAGATATACACGATAGAATAAAACTTGAACACAGAATCACACAACTAATACTTGTACTACTCAAAAGCGTTTCCACGACAATGTCGTCATCTTCTGAGGCAGCCAGGCTACAATAATTGAACTATAACTAAATAGTTACAATCAAGTTATAGTTTGATTATTGTAGCTTGTGGTTTACTGAATATGACGACATTGTTGTTGAAACGCGTTTGAGTAAAAACTTATTATTCGTTAGGTTACATTTTTAAGTTTTAATCTATCAATCATACCAGCTGATAAAAGCATTACAATTTAAGAAAAATGTCATCTAGATATTGAAAAACATTTGAATATAGTCACATTTTTGGTGAAAGTAGTATTGAAATAAAAAGTAAATTGTTTTGATACACTACATGGCGTGGTGTGCATAATTGTTTAATTTCAACTTTTTTGGGATGGGTAATATTGAATCAACGTCGAATAGGTACCTCTCTTAGATTAGTCTAGCGAAAATGTTACAAAATGTTTAGTGTTCTGCTTTCATAAAAAGAAAAGAAGAAATTTTGAATTTATAATTTTTGTAAAACGCACATGAATTTGTGCCAACATTTTGGTCGTTGTAAGTATATTTCTTGATCGCCATAATTTTGTCTTTACGTCATTTAATTTGAAATGACACTAAAGGTGGGTTCGCTTGACCCAGTTAACAGATTCTTATGGTTTGGCTCTATGAGAATTGAGCTAAAAGGATTCAGACTGAAATATTTCTAAATTTACCACGTATATTACGATATTTAAACAAACAATAGAATCCAGTGCGTTGCAAAATTGATTTATTCTCATAAACAACCTTTCCTGCTTCAAAACAATAATACTCGTTGATAACAGCGGGTTGCATTTTTAAATTGACTTTGGAAATAAATTGCCTGCAGATGAAATTAAGTTGATAACATACATAAAGGGAAAACTAATAATACTGCAGATGTTATATAGTGAGGAGAAGGGGAAAGTGTCGCGTTCTGTTGAAACAATAAATAATGGTTTTATTGTCTTTACAATATCTACTTCGTTATATAGTGTGTCAAAATATTGTTGAAACCTATGAAGAGATTTATACTCATCAGACTTTATACATGTTTTAACAATTTCACTGCTACGCAAATTTCGTATTTCCTATGCTAGGAGCTGGCCTTTTATTTTTCATATTTATAGCCTAAATATGTAGAAATAACTTAATTTTTATTTTTGAACCTTTCTACGTAGTAATCACTAATATTTTAAAGCGGGCGCACATGTCCATAGCACATAGGCTTAAAATTGTCGTGCGAAACACGCATTGCACTTTGTATTAAAAAGGTTCCCAATTCGGGGTTGGCGTGCTAAGCACGTAATGCATTGTGTATTAAAAATACTCGCAATACTGGAATTAGCATGCTAAGCACTCAATGCACTGTGTATTGTAAATACTCCTAAAATGCGGGTTTTTTTTAATTACAAACCAATAACCTAAAACTGGTTGCGGTAATTGGTATAATTTCCAAAAATGTAAGGAAAATTGTAATGCAAGATATGGAAATAAATTATTATTATTATTGAAAACACTCCCAATACGGGGGTTGCCGTGCGAAGCACGCAATGCACTGTGCGACGGCCGCTTCTCATAGCAATAGTGAGTTATAGTTTGACTATTGTGGCTCGTACATCACTGAAGATGGCGATTTTGTCGATGAAACGTGTTTGAGTTATAAACGTGTTAGTTGTTTGATTTTGTGTTCTAAGTTTATTCCATCAAACACTTCTCATAGAGTTCAGTGTCAAGCTCACATGTGCGTCCTTAGGCGGGTTTTTCCTTGGCGAGCAGCTACTTGCCACTTGCAGCAAGCTGCATGCCACGCTACATTCAGTGTGTAACCGTAACCCGCCTTATTAGTGAACGTGTTAACGTTGAAGACAATAAAGGCATAGTTTTGTTTCATCAATAAAAGTAGTCATCCCGCCCCTTTATCCCCAACATGGGCTCTTATGGGACTACGTTTTAGCCAATTAGAGAGCCGCATTTGGTCACGTGACCCTGGGTGTGGGGGTGGTGGTGGGTGTGGGGGTGGGTTTTTTACCTCTCCGCCATTTTTGGCAGCCATCTTTTTTTGTAATAATTATAAAATTGAATGTCCGTCTTTGACGGGAGCGTCGTTGTTTTGTGTCGTCGAACATGGGAAGCGTCGTCGTTGTGCGTCGTCGAACATGGGAAGCGTCGTCGTTGTTGTGCGGCGACCTCGTCATCTTTGTCGGACATCTCCTATATGTACAGGGTGTTCCAAAACGCCCTGGTGATCGGAAAGATGTGTATCCTCGATGTTAAACGACGTCGCTACTTTTATAATCTGTCGTCACCTAGTTCGCCATCTTATCGATATATTACAACCTATACAGGGTGTTCCAAAACGACCGGGTGATCGGAAAAATTTGTATGTGCATTGTTAAACGACGGCGTTAAATTTACAAACCGTCGCCAGCTAGTTCGCCATCTTGTCTGTGATTATACAGGGTGTTCCAAAATGCCTTTGTGATCGGAAAAATTTGTATGTGCATTGTTAAACGGCGGCGTTAAATTTACAATCAGTCGCCACCTAGTTCGTCATCTTGTCGCAGTCTATACAGGGTGTTCCAAATTGTACGTGCATTGTTAAACGATGTTGCTAAATTTAAAACCCGTCGTCAGTTAGTTCGTCATCTTGTTGCGGCCTATACAGGGTGTTCCAAAACGACAGGGTGATCGGAAAAATTTGTATGTGCATTGTTAAATGACGTTGCTAAATTTAAAATCCGTCGCCACCTAGTTCGCTATCTTTGTCGCAACCTATATAGGGTCTTCCAAAACGCCTTTGTGATCGGAAAGATGTCTATGTACATTTTTAAACGACTGCGTTAAATTTACAATCTGTCGCCACCTAGTTTGTCATCTTGTCACAGCCTATACAGGGTGTTTCAAAACGTCTGGGTGATCGGAATGTGTTGCTGACCCAAGAGTAATCTCAGCTGACATTTTGTTACCGCCATACCCCTCACTCTGATCCCAACCCCGAAGTCACGTAACCACTATTTATTTATATTATTAGTTTTTATTTTTAAGTTAGTCCAGAACGGTGATTCGAACCTAGCGAGTTCGGCGAGAGAACGGCCTTTGACGTTTGGCTCACGACGAGATTTCTAGTTTACTTGTATTAAGGTTGAGTATATAAACATAGCAGATTGCAGTGTTGTAATATTTGGGCACATTTAAAATTTGGGAGTAATAATGTGTATAAAAATGTGTATATAACAGTGCGTTATAGATAAATCATGTATAAAACATTTTGGGCTAAGGGTAATACTTTGTATATAACGATGCGTTATGAACTGAACGTTGCACGATCATGGGTGATCGGAAAAATACGTATATGCGTTAAAAATTGGGCATGGAGTAATAATTTGAATAAAAATGTACGCATTGAAAAATTCCTTACCCTATTCTGTTTGTAAATGTTTCATATGCATTGTAACCCACCGTCATCTTGATCGCCTGCGAGTCAGGGTGATAGGGTAAAATACGTATACGCATGGTATCCTTACCGCCAACCATTTTCGCAGCCTCCTACAGAATGTTCCAAAACGTCTATGTGATCGGAAAATAACGTATATGCATTGTATCCTCGATGTTAAACGACTGTGCTAAATTTATAATCCGTAGACATCTAGTTCGTCATCTCGTAGCGGTCTATACAGGATGTTCCAAAACGATTAGGAGATCGAAAAGAAGTGTATATGCGTTGTTAAACGACGGTGCTAAATTTATAAACCGTCGCCACTTAGTTTGCCATCTTGTCGCAGCCTATACAGGGTGTTCCAAAACGACAGGGTGATCGGAAAAATTTGTATGTGCATTGTTAAACGACGTTGCTAAATTTAAAATCCGTTGATCGCAGCCATCTTGTCGCAGCCTATACAGGGTGTTCCAAAACGAACTTTCGTAATATAACTTAACAAAACTTAAGCCCAAAATTGTTATAGTGTATAGTAAAAACATATAACACACGGTATGGACGAAGAAGGATTGATTTGGCTCGCTATAAAGTATTATGTACAAGTAACTTATAGAGAAAGGTATTATGACGATCTGCCAGTAGAAACACCCAAACATAACTGAGGGTAACCGATCTGTAAACATAACATTATTTTAGCACGAAGCTAAGTTGTTAATAATTAACCATGCCTAATCAGCAAAGTTATTAGATTTAGGCGTGTGTAACACTTAATTGCTACATAGAAGGTGTTCTAAAATTATGACGTAACCTATCATTCTCACCAACGCTATCTAAATAACCTGTCTTAACCTCAGATGACAGCGCCATATTGATACGACTTTCGACTGTTATAGGATGTAAAATACATTGTATAACTGTTGTAGTGTACAGAAAAATACTTAGTATAGCCTAGGACCTTAACTGTGTAAAGGTAAGCATCCTAAACTTTAGGAGGGGATTTGTGATGAATGCCTAGCACTAAGATGTTGTCATCGTGTTTCCTTCGTGCTAATGGGGAGTTGTCAATTTTTCGTCATGCTAAGATGTTATTGTGTTTGTTGGTCGTGTTCTCGTCGTGCTATTATTGTGTTTTCATCAGTTAGCGTTTAGTCGCTAACATTGAGTTATTGCAGTATTCTTGTCATTGTGAATAGATGTTTTAGAATACAGGAAAGTACTACTTTACATCTCTAATGAGATAGATGGGATTCGACCGCTTTCCATTGCTACCCAGGAGGTACGGTCGGAACATCGTTGTTTCTGTTTGACGGGCAACATCCTCAATCATCAGAAAAAAGCCTCTGTCCTTTGACAGGTAGAGCTTCCTTAATCATCAGAAAGAGCCTACACACCCCATTGGGTAGCTATATGTTCGCTACACCTGATAATGGATGTCAGAAGCATAGCTTCTGAGGACATTTTTCAAGAAAGTGAATACTGTCAGTATGATGCGTGTATGACACGAAATTTCTATATGCTTGTTCATTTTGTCATTTAATAAGCCGAGATATTTTTGGAAACTATTGTCAGTCTGTGTGTGTGTGGTAAAAGGTCTTTTACCGAGATAAACAAAAATCGTCTTGTTAGCCTTAAAATAGCAAGGAGATTTGAAGGAAATAAGAAATTTTGAATAAAAAAAACTTTAAAATAAATTCAAGAGAAAGGTCAATTGATAGAGAGGGTTGAATCACTTGTATGTTTACCATAAATTAATAGAAAGGTCTAGTTATCTTATAAGTGTACATAATGAACCACCATTGACTTTTACATCTTACTGAAGCCCTTCTTGACCCTTTACAGTCCCGTGAACCTTCTTAGTATTTTTCACCATCAATAGCTCGTCGCACATCCGTCGTTCAACAGACGGGTAATCATATGGTAAGGGATATGTAAACCCCGAAGGGTGAAGCAGGCCCCACACCCTCCTGCTCCCGTGATTCCCAACCATAAATTCTGGCATCTCCGTTACATTCAGCCTTACGGGGATTATAGCAGTACAGCTTCCCGCGCCAGAGGTCCGTTCAGTCTTAGAGGTTTTTACACTGCTCCAGAGGACCATTCACGCACACACACACTCACACACACAGAGAGTTCAACATATCTCTCTTTCTAGTCATGGAATTTTATCGTACCCACCTATCCTAAAAGGATTCTCTAGGTATACCTAGCCTTTTAGGAATTGTTTAAAATGATAGTCAGACCGTCCGTAGACGTAAACCATATCCAAGATGTGACAAAGACTGGAGGAGTCGCGGGTGTCTTAGAGACTTTTACGTTATGTCAGTAGGTTTCAGTAACCAGTATTTACACCAAGGCTTTTCCAAAGTGGACTTACGATTACTGAGGACTTTTGGTTTATGAATAATTAGATGAGACACTATTTACCTGAATTAGTTTACAACGTGACAGTTGTATAACCTTCTTTTCGACCAAGATCTATTAATATCTACAAACATAACATTAATATTTAATTCTTACCCCTGCTATCATTTAACCTTTTGTAAAATTGAGTTTATTGTCTTCTGGAAGTTAATTTGTATTAATTATATAAACTGTGAAGGAAAACGTGATGGTCATTGTGTTTTTAATCTTTTATAACCGTAGGGTAAAGTATCATAATTTCCCTCAAATCTCCGTTTAGGCCCTGTTACTTTAAATACTTTTGTTTCCTTAACTGTTACAATATCTTTGTCTTTAGTTCTTCTAATTCTATTCTCTTCAATTACTAAAGACTCTTTGACTTCACTTTGGACCATTTCTTTAAGTTTATTAAAATTGAGTATTTCAGAAGTTTTATGATTTAGGGTCAGACCTTTAACCTTACACACTGTATGTATTTCACCGGTCGTAGGTGACAGAACTTTGTATCCGTATGTTTTTGGACCACCGGAAACAAATTCTGAAATGTACGATCCGTGTCCGTAGTCAGTCAGTTCATCTGTCATGTGTCCTAGGTAGTCACCTGTTGGGATTTTATACTCCCTCTCTTTGTGCAGGTAGATAATTGAGTCTGTGTCATAGTAACAAACATTAGCTCCTAGAACATCCAGGTGTTCATATAATTTAAGTCGGGCTCGGGCAGTCGTATACGCTGCCAGAACAACATTGACGTTTTTCAAAGATTCACCGACTTCATCGAGGTATTGCCAGTTAACTAACATTGTTTCTTCGTTGATTTTCAGTAACCTGTTAATTTTTATGGATGGACTTGTTGCTAATTAAAAAAGGACGGACGGATCTCTTATTATAAGTGCTTTAGTTTGGTTCTCCCTCTGGCCGAATTTTCCCCAGAAAGAGTTAAGCATTAATTTTGAAAGGGAACGGAGTCCGCCATTCTTCTCGATTCTAGAGGGGTCAAGCTGTATACCCTCGTGAACAAAATAATCGTTAACATATTTGTCTCTGTCATCATCCGTTTTACACCAAGCCGGCCAGCCACTAGCTTCTTGTTTTATTTTTAAAAACGTATTGATGAAAGCTGTAAATAACCTACCGTTTTCAAACGTAGTCATTTTGTATTCCCAAAGTTCGTACATGTCCAAAATCACATAACCCTTTTCCACCGCTTTTCTTATTTCGTCCATTGTCCATGTGCCTACCAGTACCCTCTCCTCGCTACTATGTTCGCAATCATTCAAGCACAAGTTTTCACCGCATGCACGACACAAAACAAACATTAATTTATCATTCATTCTTACAGGCAGTACAGGGTGATAAAAGTCTCTCGGGGGTAGTACTTTACACTTTAACAAACCTTCCACCTCCAAACCTTTTTTCCTACACTCTCTATCGCCTACGTGAATAGTAGGGTGACCTACAGGATATTTTCCGTATTTGCACGCCCACGGATAGAGTGAGCATACATCTACATACTCAATGGTTTCGTTATCGACACACTTATGGTATGTTTTTGCGTTTCCGGTCCTACCGCCGAAAAAATAATCTCTCGGGTTGAGTGGTAAGGTATTTAGTATGGGGAGAGAATTTAAGTAGGTCAATTTCTTGTTTTCTTTTAAAGCTTTAAACGTACATTCCCACATCTCGACAACTTCGTAGGGTGTTTTTATCAACTTTTCCATTTTTGTTCGGGTCCTTTCATATCTTAACTGAAGGCTATCTGAAGGGTCTTCTTTAAGAGGAGCTTCCCTCTTGTAGGGGAAACATTTTGGACAACCGTGAAAGTAGCACCCTTGAAATTCGAAGATACGCTCTCCATCAAAACCGTCGACTTTCACTCCTTCGATTTTGACTTCTCTCTCACGGCCTGCATGTTGAATCCGAACACCTCGTTCATCCTCTTCCCAGGTCAACCATTGCAGGGCAATTGCTGATTGGTTGTCTATTAGTCTGTATCCATTCTTTGGAACCAATCCAATAGTATTCCGTTTCAGAAAGTTACGTCTGAACGCCAAGTTACAAGCGCTAGCTATTGTAACCGCTTCTAAAAACGGATCCACATTACATTGTTCCAAGAACATTGATCTAAATTTTAAGGAGGCCTGTGCTAAAATGTCTACGTCCGATATACAGTACTCTACAATTTTCTTTTGAAAATCAAAAATGTAGTTAGCCTGTGATTGTTCATCATGCCATTTTGTAAAGTCTTTATAACCTTTATCAAACATAGCGTCAGGGCAGTAAAATTCCTTAGATGGTATAGGGCCTATATAATTTTGATTGGATGCGGTATTAAAAAGATGTGGGAAGTAGCCTTTCTTTTTCTCGGGTGGAAGATCGAAAGCTTTTGGAAGTGCAGACAAGGCCATAGGAAAGTAATTTATCGAATCTATAAATCTTACATTGTCCATTTCCATGAGTACGATTTTGGTTCCCTGCATAATAAGATCTGGGGTGAATTTGGTGTCATTTAGGATGTTTTTCAAGATAAATTGAAAGTCAAAAGAAAACCCGTTATGTGCTAGTACTGTCACGTTTTTGTAAGCTTTACGTACATCCATCACGTAGCTCATAAAACTGACGACAGGATCCTCTCTAAACACACGGGTACGCAGGCCGCAGGTTTTACACGAGGGGTCTGTAAGGCACTCGTGACAAAACCGTTGACTAACGCATAAGTTAACTTTATGTACACTAGTTCCCGAATCAAGAAACTCGTCTTGACGGGTTTCTAAATCAAAAAA
>JAGFPH010026972.1:0-10213 GCA_018207615.1 Philaenus spumarius | reverse complement strand
CAAATATTGTTCATAAAGACGAATAATTTCAATTATTTAGGAAAATATCAGAGTGTCTGGACTATTATAGCTCTTTACGGGAAGGTGTAAAGTAACCGATACGATCGTTTCAAATCTATAGGCCCTAATTGCGAACGTCAAACAAATAGAGAATTGTACAATTACTTCTATAGCGAAAGTTTAACCTATAGTGAACCTGTTATTAAGTGCAGCATGGGAACATTAGAGCTTGCAACAGACAGGTTACTTAAGAAAACATTCACTTTGGATGGTTTCAAAATACCAAAAGACTTGTTCGCCTTCATTTTCGACTGCTTATATTCCGTATTTGTTAAAGACATTTTACCGCAAAAAACTATTTTATTTCTTGATTGGGTTTTAACATTTTTATGTAAACATTGTGCTTTCAAATACCTCTGAAAATGGTACTCGAAAATTTAAATAACTATTTTGAAGGATAAAGTCGGTCAGAATAATTTTTGAAATTAAAACTTCTTATGGTCGGTTTTTGCTTGGGTATTCGAATGCAATCTCACGCATCGTACCATACCCACTGTATTTTAGATGCGTGTAGTTTTAAGACCTATCACACATTCAAATTAATTACTTGTTCAGACATTTGCCATCATTTGTGTGTTAAATAATCAAACACGACGTTTCGGGAATACAAATCAATTCCCGTTCTCAAGTGACTAAAACTAACGGTACATAAACCTAGGCAACTAGGCCTATGTAAGGGTAAACAAAGTAAAACTACAAATTATTTTTAACCTTAAATATCTACATGATGGATCTCAGAGCTAAGACTGAGAAGTCAAACACGCCAACCACAGACACAACACAATTCATACACTATGCACACGCAATTGATGGAAAGCGTCTAGTTTACCAGTTGAAGAAAGAATGACAACTGGCCAGAGTATTCAGGCGTGGCCAACAGGAAGGGGTAGTTCCCTATTGTTTCATATAGTGCAGGTGTTTCGCACGGGAACTGGTTATAACAGCACGTGGTGATTCTACTGGTAAAAGTTCAGCATTTTTATTAGTCGGTAACATTTCTGTTTTATTATGAATATGGTTATTATAATCAAGTTTTAGTTCTTTTTTTAATAATGGGAGCCATAGTGGCCTAACTTCAATGCTTGTTTGGCTGATAGGGTTGTCCGCTAGTTTTATATATGAGGCTTCAATTATTTTACGTTTGTAAAGATTACTTTCCCGGTGTATGATCATATGTATGGAATACCTAAAATACATAAACCTAACGTCCCTCTTAGGCCTATAGTCAGTTCCCGTGGTTCCCCATGCAGGAAATTATCTAAATACCTTCAGCGCATAATTAAACCACTAGCAGGAAACAATGACTCTTTTGTGGAAACTCTAAACATTTCGTGGAATTATGCAAAGATATTAAACTAAATGAGGAAGATAGGTTTAGTTCATCGACAAGCACCGATGAAATGGACATTGTGCTTACTGATTTTGTAAGTTTTGTTAAAATAGTTCACTTGTTAATACCTCTGAAATGGACATTACACTTCCTACTTTTGTAAGTTGTTTTGTAGCTGTATGGGTTAATTTAGTCACGACACGCACCGATGAAATGGACATTACACTTCCTAATTGTTTAAGTTGTGTTAAAATAGTATACTTTGTAGTACCTATGAAATGGACATTACACTTCCTAATTATGTAAGATGTGTTAATAATGTGCTTGTTGATACCTCTAAAATGGACATAATTCTTTCTCATTTTTTTGTAAATGTCTAAATTTGATAACTTGCTTGCTATCTATGGTAATAAATCTAGATGCATTAAAGAAACGTGTGTTTGGTTCAGTATAGCCCTAACCTAAAATTATGTTATTATTATTTGACTATAAACAATCATTTTCCTCTTATTATTTACATTTAAATTTAAATGGGACAAGATAAAAATAATGATCAAATTTCATACTATACCAAAATAACCAATGATTTACATTATGACAGTTTTTACTTCTGTCGGCAGTCCACAACTGATTTCTTTCTTTTTTTTTTTTGACTGATAATTCTGCAGTGTTTGGAATGTTGTAATTATTTATCTAATATTTTTAACGCAAGGCCGTAGCCAGGGGGAGGGGAGGTTCAAACCCTTCCGGCCCCCGAAATCCCCAAATTTATTAGTAAAAATTAATACCAGGTTTAAAAAGTGCATACTAAATTATAAAATAGACAACACAACAGAGGATCCAGCAACATATTTTACATCATTTTGCATTGCATGAATACTGATATTTATATTTGCTAGATTAAACTACAACGTACAATACACATGGATGCAGTAGGTTACAGCCTTACTCTCTTGTGAGTTGTGAGCTTGATCTGATCCATTCAATAAGAAAACTGCGAAGGTTCAACAAAAATACTTTACTTTAACAAAACAAAATCATTCACCATCCTTACATCCTATAATATTTTACATGGTTAAATATATAAAAATGTTGTAAATAAGCATGGAAATTGTTGTTTAACACGTTCACTGCTGCGCAAATTCGTATTTCCCACGCTAGGAGCTGACCTTTTATTTTTTATATTTAAATGAATACAAATAACTTTATTTTTTATTTTTGAACCTTTCTACGTAATAATCGCTAATATTTTAAAGCGGACGTACATGTGCGTTCATAGAACGTAGGCTTAAAATTGGCGTGCGAAGCACGCAATGCTACGTGTATTGAAAATACTCCCAATATGCGGTCGGCGTGCAATGCACTGTGCGTCGGCCGCTTCTCATAGTGTTCAGTGTCAAGCTCACATGTGCGTCTTCAGCAGTGAACGTGTTAAAAGGGTTTAAATTAAAATCCCCGGTCCTGACCTGACCCCCCCCCCCCAAAGTTTTCTTGGCTACAGCCTTGTTTGAACGTATGCGATGCAACTCCAAAACAACTGCGCTTACTTCCTGTAAGAAATTTGTTTGTTTTACTGTGCAATTTTAAATTTGTATTAACTACCAATAAACACGTATTGAGTTTGATTTTAAAAGTATATATTAAAAAAAACAAACCAACTATAATTTTTATTTCATGTGTTTTAGTATATTAGACTGTATTTCCACAAATTATTTGCTAAATTCCTTTTGTTTCATTAGTTGTACTTACTATATTCTAATTCATTGTTCGTCTTAAACAAACCAACTATAATTTTTATTTCATGTGTTTTAGTATATTAGACTGTATTTCCACAAATTATTTGCTAAATTCCTTTTGTTTCATTAGTTGTACTTACTATATTCTAATTCATTGTTCTGGTTTTTTAGTTGAAGCTAATATGCTACGATCATCATTTTATTTTTTATGTTCCAGAAATGAAATACTTCATAGTTTGGCAATTGTAGGCCGGGCTGAGTGCATCGCAGATAGCGACATTGTCGTTGCCACGTATTTTAGTTGCCATGGGTTATAAAGTGAGTTGAAGATTATTTGTCTTATATATTTTCTAAATACATTTTCTTGATATCAGGGGCTGCATTCTCTTCCTTCTTTACACAAACTTTTGCTTGAGTTATAGGTATAGGTAGTACCATTTAGGATGGCGCGTGGTTTGCGCAGAAGCAGTAATGCCCTTCTCCCTTCAACACCAGTCTTTGTAGCCGTCCTTGAACCAAGTATCCGGGTTACATTTTTTGTTATTTAATTTTGTTGTGACGTCCGTTTTGGACTCACTTGGTGTTCTTCAAACAATTGCAAAAAAGTGTTGGTCTTCCTTACTAGTCACTATTATATACAGACCAACCTCTTTTTTTTTAAAGCTAAAAACCAGCTTAGTTATCACCTCCTTGCATAGAACATGATTTATTCTTAAGGAATAATTCTGGTATATGGTATTCATTAATATAATTAATATAATAGACGTATGGTTTAGTATAATCCATTAATAACTGTTTTATCTGTTATTTTATTCAATTGGTTGCTATGGTAATGAATGTAAATACATTCAAGAAATATATGTCAAACACAACCTACTTCAATAAAGTACATTAAGCAACAGCAAAATTAAACTTAACCTACTCCAATAAAGTAAATTACAACATAAACAAACCATTTTATGATAATAAAACATGTGCTGTTATAATAAGCTGATCTGTGCTATTGTAACTGTCCAATTGAACTCTAGATGATAATAAAACATGTGCTGTTATAATCAGCTGATCTGTGCTATTGTATCTGTCCAATGAACTCTAAATGATAATAAAACATGTGCTGTTATAATCAGCTGATCTGTGCAATTCAGTTGATCAGTAAAAACAATGTTAATGAATAGAAAATATTTTAAATTCCATTTTTAAAATATTAAGTGATGGAATAGTAAACTTTTAAGGCAAATGGGCAAATATAGAGTTAATTACCTTTCATTTAACACAAACCGCATGTCAATCGGTCCAATAGAAATCCAGATATCACTCGGAATAGGCTTAAAATTTTACCCAATGTTAAATTTCCATAAGAGATATTAATTTCCGTTTTTATAAAATTTAGTGGAGTAATAGCTGAAATGGGCAAGTAAAATGGGCAAATATACAGACAATTACCTTAAATTTGGTACCAACTGCGTGTATATTGGTCCAATAAAACTCGAGATCTCACTCGGATTACAAAACATGTTTTCAAATTAATTTATAGATATCACGAGGTACTTATGTTTTTTATTATTGCTCTCAGCGTGATATTCCCCTCCCAATGTTATTTATTTTGAATGCGCTAGTTTGTTAAATATGGAGGTAAGTTTATTTACATATAAAAAATTGAGACCGCGTTTAGATGTGGCTAAAGTAAATACTTCAAACAAATTTTAATTACGTTAGTTAATAGTACTTAATATCATTATTAATATGAACTATAGTAAAACTTTAAAAACGTAATAAAATAGAGAATTATAAAATGTAGCGGTTGAACGCTTTACGTTTTTGGTTGTTTGCATTGCTGAGGTTAGTTAGGAAGATATTAGTAAATCTCGTAATTGTACCGCTAGTTTTATCCTTCAACTTTGAAAATATTTTGATTGGCAATAATACATTTCTAGACTTTGTGTGCGTTAAAAATTGAATGAGAAGAAAAAAATATTACCATTTGATTTAATACTATTTAGTTTGAAACAAAAATAAAGTATACCTGCATTTTGTATTTTGAATTCGATACAGGTTGGTTTATTTTCCATTTTGCCCGAAATATACTTGACCAATTTGAACTTTACTTTAGAAAAACACTAGCTGTTGTACCCGTGGCTTCGCACACGGTCCAAAGTGTCGCCGCATAGTTATAAATGTTTATTGGTTTATGGATTGTTATTACATTTTCACCCCGATCCGCCTCTGCACGGATAGACAAATTAAAGTTAGATGTATATTAGCAACAAAAATATATCAATAAATATAGTACACTATGTATTTCTTATGGTGATTTTTAGTAACTTTGACCCTCCAAACCAACCTAAAATTTTGGATTTTTTGGAAACCTTTCTTAGCGAGCACCTAGGGCCCTAGAGGAAGCTACATACTAAATTTCATTCCAATCAGTTTCGTGTTTGTTTTTTTTTTTTAGTAACTTTGACCCCCCCAAAACCCCCTAAATTTTCGATTTTTTAAAACCTTTCTTAGCGAGCACCTAGGGCCCTTGAGGAAGCTGCACACCAAATTTCGTTCCAATCCGTTTCGTAGTTTTGGAGAAATCGTGATTTAGTAACTTTGACGCCCCCCAAACCCCACTAAAATTTCGAATTTTTTGAAACCCTTTCATAATGAGCATCTATGACCCTAGAGGAAGCTACATACCAAATTTCGTTAAAATCCGTTCAGTAGTTCTTGAGATTTCGTGATGAGTCAGTGAGTGAGTGAGTGGTAGTTGGCTTTTATATACATAGATAAATAAACTAGAAAGTAAAGTTACGTTTACTTTATAGTTTTGACTTTGAGCGATTTTGTATTGATAAAGACAAAATAAAGACTGATAAAAACAGGGGAGTATCGTAGCGTATGAAGACAAACTCCAGTAACAAGAATGAACCTGTAGAACTTCAGTTTGATTTTCCAACTGTGGCAAACGAGGACATTGATGACGGCAATAATTGCGCCAAGTTGATCTCCGATAAATATTAAAACAAAATCAAGGAAAACAACCAACTAATGGAAATGGAATGGACAATATTTTCTTTTGTTTAATTTCAAACTGGTTTTATTTAGGTGAATTTGTTAGAATAAAGTAAATATATTTTTTGGTGAAAACGGTAAACGTAACATCTTAAATGGTGTATAAAACCATGGAATTGTACGACAAATTTATTTCTAAAAAATTATTTGACTACGACTCTAACAGGAATTTCCCTGCGCTCCAGTTAGGACATCCCACGCCATGAATGAATCAGTCTATGACTCAATGTCACTGCCTATTGAATTATTTACCAATCGGTCCGACGCTTATTTCAGTGAAGAAAGAATTTGGCACGGCCTGAATATACGTCCAACTTCTTTCACTTTTTTGACGAGTAAATCACTTGCTTTCTTTGACTTCTAAACGATATTTGAATTCTGCGAACAAACTAATGTAATATTCATTTAGTTTCTTTTTTATTATAAAAGCTATCTTCATTTCGCCAAAGAAAATCCGGGTCAGATAGTTGTCTGCGATAAAGCGATTCGTTTATTGTTGGAAAGAGAAAACTAGTTTTATTGGAATACTTTGTGCCAAAGTTGGACTGTCGATTATACGAATGAAATATCGAAATGTACAAATTAATACCTTAATACACCATTAGAACCATTATTCAAAGGAAAAATAATTGTACATTCTAGATGATTGACTTTTAAATTTATATGGCAAGTAACTTCACCGAGATTCTTCAAGAAACAAACTATAGGCGTTGTAAAATTTAAAACATCCTGTTACTTTCTGTCTGGACGAAAAGTTGTCGGTGTACGCGTAAGGCAATATGCAACGTTATTGTAAAATACTAAATAGGCCCTAGATGCTGTAGCATATATTTTATAAAAATACAGTCCTAATCAGTATTCTCGCCTAAACGTTTTTTCCCTTTCCACTGCAATTTTGCTGTGTTTGCATTTACAAATGAAAAATAACAACTCTCAACGTGATTTTTTTACATCTGTTTTGTAACGTAGATCAACTGTTCTCACATAATTTCTTGGAATTGTATCATTATCGTTTACAAGCTTGTTTCTAGCATCCGTTTTAATGATTACACAACAGCTACCGCAAGAGCAAAGGTTTTCCTATACAAATGACTTGTTTTGATTAATTAGTTTTATTCTTATTATAAGCCTATGTTATATTGGCGGCTATCAATTCATCCCTGACACTAAAAATAATTAAGAGAAAGATGAAATTCTAAATGAAATAAACGGTACCAGAAACTGGCACATACTTTCTCACAAACATATTTAAATTTTTAAACAGATTCACAGTGACTTGTAGGAGGTGTAGAAGAGGTGATTTTAAACTAGGAGATTAACTAATAAATATTATTATTATTACCTAGAGATAAAACTATTCGATCGATTTCGAACAAATTTGCAACAAACACTTCAATTGGGCCTGTATAGATGCAAGAAAAAAGGTTTTGAAACATTTTGAAAAACAACCTCCTTTACGGCCAAAAAACCCACCAAAAATCTGATATTATTATTATTATTATTATTAACTAAACGAGAATTTTTAGAAAGATGCTGTTTTTTGCATATGGTAGGAACAAAGGCTACAAATAATGCAAATTTTATCAAAATCGTTAGAGCCTTTTTTTATAAAAGAATAATAAATGATTTTTTGGG
The DNA here is from genome assembly GCA_018207615.1 of Philaenus spumarius. NCBI lineage: Eukaryota > Metazoa > Arthropoda > Insecta > Hemiptera > Aphrophoridae > Philaenus > Philaenus spumarius. Next base: position 2,395 of record JAGFPH010026972.1, on the reverse strand, counting down.
TTTTTTTTGCCAAAAAAGGGGTTGCTTTTCAAACATTTTCAAATCCGTTTTTCGTGCATCTATACAGGCCTACTTGACATGTCTGGTGCAAATTTGTTTGAAATCGATCGAATAGTTTTCGCTCTAGCTTTGTATACATACAGACAGACATTTTGTAAAATTCACTTTTTTGGACTCAGTCCCAAAACTGACATTTCCACAAAAATCTCAACATCGATTTTTTTTGCGATCACTATAGTTTCTCTATACTATAGTATAGTGAGAAAGTAAAAAATTAATGAAAAACAACCATAGTCTAAAAATCAAAGCGGAAAATACATTCTTATAAAGTAAGTATAAACACCAACAGCTTTTCCCATCTAGCTTAAATTATTACAATTAATTATTAAAGATGCCAACATAATAATATATACCCATTTAGTGAAAGGCGAGACAAAGATTTAAAACTCGAAGAATGTTTTTAAGCCCAAAAAGGAGAGAAAATTATTGACTTCTAGAAATGCTTGAAATGTATTTTATATTTGTATGTATAATACACCCTTATAGGTCAAGCCAATATAGTGTGTCATAGTACATATCACAAAATCATAATTTAAACAGTAGAAAATGTGACAACAAGGAGTAAATCAAATTTTAAATCAAACATAATCCAACTACAAATCAAATCTCACTGTTGTGATGACCTCAATTTTAGATTCAAACCGTGTTTTCAGCTATGCTAATGGCAGCACAATTAGCAATTAGAGGCAAGGGTTTGTTGGAACAAGGTTTTTATTTGGACACAACTACAGAGTCCAGAATTGTAATAAACATTATCAGGTTTAAACATAAATATTCGCTGATTGCAAATTAGTTTTCACAACATGCATTAGGATTATAGTTGCAACATTAGTTTGTTTATACGTAGAAAAAAAGACTAGAGAGATTATCTGATAGGCTGCATGATTCATTGCATTGCCAAATTCAATTAAAAATGTTGATATTTGTATTTATAATCTTACTGGTTTCTGTGTTAGGCAAGGCCGTAGCTAGGGAGGGGGGAGTCAACCCCCCCCCCCCGAAATCCCGAAATTTATTAGTATAAATTCATACTAATTTTAAAAAGTGCAAATTAAATTATAAAATAGACAACACAACAGAGGATCCAGCAACATATTTTACATCATTTTGCATTGCATGCATACTGATATTTAGATTTACTTGATTAAACTACAACGTACAATACACATGAATGCAGTAGGTTACAGCCTGACTCACTTGTGAGTTGTGAGCTTGATCTGATCCATTAAATTAGAAAACTATGAAGGTTCAACAAAAATACTTTACTTTAACAAAACAAAATCATTCATCATCCTTTCATCCTATAATACATAGGTAAATATATCAAAATTTGAAAAAATAAGCATGGAAATTGGTGTTTAACACGTTCACTGCTGCGAAAATTTAGTATTTCCTATGCTAGGAACTGACCTTTTATATTTTATATTTATAGTAGAAATTACTATATTTTTTATTTTTGAACCTTTCTAAGTAATAATCACTAATATTTTAAAACGGACATACATGTGCGTTCATAGCTCATAGACTTAAAATTGGCTTGCGAAGCACGCATTGCTCTGTGTATTGAAAGTACTTCCAATACGCGGGCTGGGGTGCGAAGCTCGCAATTCATTGTGTATTGAAAACACTCAAAATATGGCGAAAACAATGAGTTAACTGCCAGCGGATTTAGAAAATTACAAACTTAACTATAGGTTAGCGCAATAATAAACCAACACACATTTCTTGATTTCATTAAATTTACAATCATTACCAAAGCACCCAACTTTGGAATTTATAATTATTTATTAATTTATTCTTCTCATCCAACAACTTGTAATATGTTATATTAACAAAACTGAAGAATATTAAGTAAAAAAGTTCATCGAAAAAGCTGTCTGCGTTATAATTCAAACATTTGTTGTTGCATGAAATTATACAGTGTTCATAAAGTCCCTTTAACCCCCTTTATTATTTTGTTATCATACTTATATAATAATTCACTAGACCCTTAAACGTTTGGTAATCCTATTGATAGCTATTTCTGAAGATCTAACATGCCTATTTTAGTGCTGTTTGTTTTAAATGACAGAAAATATTGTCATTATTATCAAAAAATTATGAAATGTCAATTTTATTTCATGGGCACATTAAAAGGGCACTTTTTGAGATTTTTGGCTTTTATGTTTAAATCCTATTGATAGCTATTTCTGAAGATCTACAGAGCCGATTTTAATGCTGTTTGTTTTAAAAGACAGAAAATGTTGTCATTATTATCAAAAAATTATGAAATGTCAATTTTATTGCATGGGCATACTTAAAAGGGCACTTTTTAAGTTTTTTGGCTTTTATGTTA
>JAGFPH010026971.1:0-10213 GCA_018207615.1 Philaenus spumarius | reverse complement strand
AAGGCCTACTTCTAATGCATTCCTGCACAATAAGTGGGATTGTCTATGCCCTCAAGGTCCTTAAATACGTCCACGAATTTAAATATAATATACATCCTGAAAAAAAAGAAAAAAAAAAATATATATATATACATAAATACTTTAGTAAAATTTTGAAAAACAGCCCCAGCCGGAGAGCAGATATCTAGTCATATCCCGTAAGCTTTTAAGTGAGCCAACCACCCTTTGCTTTACTTCCACCCTCCTACCCTCAAACCACAGATATTATTAGAAATCTGGTCTCCCTAGCCGAGATTCGAACCCAGCATCTTCTGATCAGGAAGACGCTACGTTAATCATTCGGCTAAGGCTTGATTAAAGAAAACTGACAAATTAACAATATTTCAGTTACTTTAATAACGGTATAAATATTACATGTAAAGTAAAAGATAGTTTATCAGGACCATCTAGGAGGCAATTGCTTTTATAGAAATGATTTCACACTTGTAAAGCCCGTCTCAAGTTAAGTTTGTATTTATATTTAAGATTACATTTATATTTGTAGAAAAAACTTTAAAAAAAACATTTACTCTCGTAGGAAAAATCTAAATAAATAGTTACTTCCGGTCAAAAAACGTGCTTCCGGTTGATGGATTTTTTTTTGCTAACGAACTCGTCCGTGCGACATAGACAACCAACATGTGTACCAAATTTGGACCAAATCGGACTTAAAATGCGGTCGCTAGAGTGCTAACACATAATATACATATATTTGCATATACGTATACACATACATATACATATACATAATGCAGGGTGTACAAAAAGTCCCGCACTGGTTTAATGTTTTCTGAACGATTACAGATAAAGCAAGAAGATTTTACACATCATCACTAAACCTAAATATCTACTTTTTGAAGAAACTATCAGTTTTCTGTCATATATCATGAGGACTCCGTAAGGAGTCAGAAGGAAATCACATTAGCATAGGTCAATATGAACATCATTTTAAAGGGCTTGTCTAGCAGAGTTTAATGCCGCATACCTCACTCAAAAAGGTTGATCCATTACAAAATGGCCGATGTTCAAATGTTTTATTGAAAGAATATGTTTACTTACCTTGATGGGGTTGTGGCTACTAATAAAATGTCTGTCTTTAACCAAGTAATTCTAATTATATTATTATTATTTAAACTATTAGATCGATTTCGAATAAATTTGAACCAAACATGTCAATTAAGCCTGTATAGATGTGTTGTAATAATTACAATTATGCTTATTCACTACACCATTGCGATAAAAAGTGGATTCGTCTGAGAAAACAATTTAAGCATGCCAATTAGGATCTAACTCATGATACTCAATGATTTGGGAATACAATTCCACTTTTCTGCCTGGATCATAATCAAGTAAGTTAGAACAAAGAAGTAAAAAATCTGGTACCAACTCAAGAAAGTTATTTTTGGAAGGAGAAAATTAATACATTTTGCCACCATTTTGTTTTGGTATGTGTTATACTGCTAAAATTTTCACAGAACATTTTTAAAGCCTCTATTGTGGGGTGTGTAAAGTTTCAAAAAGATCGTTGCGTTAATGGGCAAGCTATACAAAACAAACGTGTACAGATAGTGCCAAGTAGCGTGAAGCGTCACTTGAGCATGCGCTGTAACGTCTTACCCTCTCCTACTCGAGTGTGAGTCTTCACTACAGTCACTGCCAAAAAGTGTTGATATACAATCAACACGACTACATAGCAGACATGAATTAGGTAGGGCAGTCGGCTCTGACTGTACTCCGCCGCGAGAGGGGAAATGAGGTGGGAGAAGGAGTAGGAGACTTCCACACCCCCTCTTTGCGCTCCATCCTAATTGGCGCTATCTGTAAACGTGTAAACCTCTCTTCGTGGGACACTCTCTATAATTATTGGGTATTTGTAAACCTCAAGCAAGATAATAAAACTAATTACGAATTTATTGTTAATCAAATCCTATGAAAGCGAGCGTACGTGGAGTAACATTTAATGAAGAAATAATATAACTTAATAATATAACAGCTGATTTTACCCATCATCTGTAATACGCAAACAAAACCTAGCGTAGATTATACTTTGGGGTTATGTTTACAACTTGAATCAATAATATAGGCTATAATATTAATAACTTCTAAATCATTTGATCTATCAATATGAAATTAAAGGCAATTAAAAAAAAGTATCTTTCTTTAAATATATATAATAATATACATAAACACGAAATCCTAATAAATATTCCTACAGTTTTATAGTCCTTATAATTGTACACATTTACCGAGTTAAAAATCCCCATCTGCATAGTTAGGTAGGCCTAGATAAAGTGTGTCGTTTTTACTTTCTCCACCTTATACGTAGTATATGGAGAAAGTATTGTTTTCGTAAAAATGTTCGAATTTGAATTTTCAGTTGAATTATCTGTTTTGGTGCTCCCAGAACCCCAAAAAATTGTTTAGTGCAATTGTCTGTGTTGGTGCTCCCTGAGCCCAAAAATATTTTTAGTGGAATTTTTTGTTTTGGTGCTTTCTGAACCCAAAAAAGTGTTTTTAGAGTGGTGTCTGTCTGTCAGTCTGTCTGTATGTATACACGACCAGAGAGGACACTATTGGTCCGATTTTCATGAAATTTGGTATGTAGGTACTAAACCCTAATATCTCCAGGCGTTTTTTTCATTTTTTGGAATTTTTAATTTTTAAGGGTAATTTACCCCTAAAAACCCATAAAAACGACAAAAATGCAAATTTCTCAAAAACGGCTCTAACGATTTTGATCAAATTTTCAGTATTTATACTGCTTAAGATGCCAAACAAAATGACACCAGCCGTTTTTGTCAAAACTTCGGCGTTTTATAATTATGGGGAAATGTTTAAAAATAAACAAGTTTGTGTTGTCAATCTAGCATCGCGGCGGCGGCCGCACGGGGTAGCACCACGGTAGCGAGCACGGCCAGTAATTCAAAGGTCGCGCGATCGAATCCCGCCTGGGACAATAATTTTTTTATACGATTGACGTAGGTAGAATATTATTTTTTTGTTTTGTTCTAAAAAGTAGTAAATAAAATGATTAAAAACAATATTATTTTGACTACAGTAAGTTGGGAGAAAGTTTGTGTCAGTTTAGTGATACCGTTTATTTGTATAAATGATGTATTTCTGATGTGTATCTAATTAATCCGCCTGTGATTTTTCACGGGAATTTACTAGTTAACACCATAATTTGCATAAAACAATACACTTAACAATAGTTCCTGAACCTTGTCTGAAATAGTAGGCATATTCTGCAGAAGAAACACTGTCTAAATTGGCTTTTGGTACTTGACAATCGTAAGTAGTTTTACTATTGAAAAAATCCAGGTGTACTTAAGGCCACTCGAGAGAAGTGTAAACATCTTTGGCGATATTCTGATTTACACTTCAAAAGTATAGAAAACTAGTGTACTCGCTTCGCTCGCCAACCCCCGCGGTGACTAGCGTCGAAGCAAATGCAAACAGGTTATTTTATATAAATAGGCCCTACTATTAAATTCTAATATGTCTTATTTATTTTAATTATGATGTAAAATATCGGTTTCTTATTTTAAAATTCATTAATTTATTAAGGGTTCATTCTCTAGCTTTAAGGAAATTATAACAGTCAACATTTTTATTACATTTTTACCCCTTAGCAGCACGCGACAAAATGTCAATCTATGATACGTTTTTATGTATGTTGTAAGAAATGAATGTACAAATTTTCAGCTCACTAACTTTAAGGAAATTGTAACAATTAATTTTTTATTTTTTTAGTGGTTGTTATCACATTTTCACCCCGTAGCAGAACACGACAAAATGCAAAACTAGTTTAATTTTTCTATGTATCTTGTAAGAAATAAATGTACAAAATCAGTTCTCTAGCTTTAAGGAAAGTATAACAATTAATATTAATTGTTTTAGGGGTTGTTTTAATATTTAAATCAAAATTAATTCTAGCCAATGTTACTCAAGTATAGTGTAGGTTTTTCTTAATAAAACAATTTTTTCTATAGGTACAGTAGTTCCAAAAACTACCCCCTACATATAAACAGATTTTACCTCTTTATAATATTATTAGTGTAGAGAGATATTGAATAAAAACACAATTTATGAAATGAGGAAGCACAATGTCCATTTCAGACGTATTGCCAAGTAAACTATTTTAACACAACTTACGAAATTAGGAAGCAGAATGTACATTTCAGAGGTATTACCAAGTAAACTATTTTAGCTCTACTTGAGAAATGAGGAAGCAAAATGTCCATTTCAGAGGTATTACGAAGTAAACTATTTTAACACAACTTACGAAATGAGGAATCACAATGTTCATTTCAGAGGTATTGCCATGCATCTTGTTATTTGATGCAGATTACAAAAATGACGTTATTTTTACACTTTATGGCGAAATGCAAAAAATTGTACCGACTGTGCCATGAGTCCAGTAGGTGACTCATGACCAAAACCCGGAGCGACCGAGCGAGGGCTAATTAAGGGTAGCCGACCGTCCTAAGCTCTCAGCCGCCACGAATCTTTGCGCAAGGTATAATAACACAACGTAAAAAATGAGTGAGCACAATGTCCATTTCAGAAATATTACCAAACTATTTTAACGCAACTTACGAAATGAGGAATGTCCATTTCATATGAATTACCAAGTAAAATATATACTCTGATATATACACGTGTCTACTATATGTAGTAGAATGTAACGGAATAGTGCGTGATGGAAAAAGCGTGACGGTAAAATCCGATTCACCGCCCTCAATTTTTAAACGCGGTGCGCCTACAGTTGAAGTTTACACTTCAAAAAATAAATCGTCATTTAAAACAAAAACTATTGAAGTAAGAAGTCATCAACAATGAATATTATATTAGACAATACAAGGATAAAATTACTGCCCTGGAGAACGCTGGACCTTGTTTGAAGATATGTATTGTTTAAAACCACGAAATTAATTAATTCGTATCCACAATTTTATTAAAATATGAACAAATAACTTTAGAAAACAACTTCTTAGTCAATGTTAACTGCTTTAGATTGTCCTCCATTATCGAGTAGCCTAATTGGATGTAACATTTATGCAAAACTTGAAAGATTTGACTATCAAGATATTGAGAAAAGCGTTTATAGAAGTCACAGTCTGTACGCCGTCTCTAACCAGCATATTAGGGGCAGTGAGTCTTTCCAACTGGCAAACTGTGTCGTCCTATTTATAATTTATTTAAATCCTATTACGGTTTGTAATATTTAGGTCGTATAAAGAAGTATAATACCGTAACACATTGTGTATACATTGCGATTTAATAATTGGAAGCAGTTATGCAATAAGGAAGCAAGTGGCGATAATAAAATTTCTCAGTACTGCTGTGTTTATGTATGGTTATAAAAAATCTTAATAATAAAACATGTAAATATTTGTTCTTATCTCATAGTTTATTAAAATGTTTTTGTAAATATACATAAATATTTTAGTAAAACTATGCAAAACCTTCCAAGCCGGGAGACCAGGTAACCAGTCATATCCCGTCAGCTTTAAAGCAAGAAAACCACAGTTTGCTTTATTTCCGAACTCCTACCAATGAATACTTAAAACATTTAAGTATTCATTGCTCCTACCCTCAAATCACAGATATGAAAATCTACCTGGTCTATAGCCCATCTCAACTTAAGTTGAGGCAAGGAGGGTGGGTAATTAGGGTCGGCCTCAACCGTCATAAAACCGACCCTTATTAATGCCGTCTGAGTGAACCTGTAGGACACTCTAGTATAAAATTGCAATTCAGTATGTCTTAAGTCAAAATGGAAAAACGATATCATATTTCGTTTCATGATATTTTCCAGATAATTTTGATACCAAATTTGATTACATTTGACCAACTTTGAGCTGTACTAGCATTATAAACTTTCTTAGTTGAATCAACATTACTAATACGGTTAACAACAATAAAGCCACACAAATGTACTAGAGAAGTTCATATTTAAATTTATACTAATATTATAAAGAGGTAAAGTTTGTTTTTTTGTTTTTTGTTTGTTTGTATGTTTTGGGTAATCTCTGGAATTACTTAACCGATTGAAAAAATAGTTTTACTAATAAAAAGCTACACTATCCCTGAGTAACATAGGCTATAATTAATTTCGATAAAAACCTTTTTTTATTTCAATATTTGTAAATTTAGTCTTCTAATCCCAATGGAACCTTCTACAAACATATGTTATGTTTTATTTATAATAAAGGTGTTGGATTAATAATAACCTCAAAACTAAGATGGTAAATAATGATAAATATTCAAATTAAATTATTTCTTATATTTGATAACAGCTGTTATAATAATTGTTAAAAGAACCAGCTAGGCTCAGGTCTACAATTTAAAACCCTAACATAAAAGCTAGAAATACAAAAATAATTGCTTCAAATTTTGAAATCAGCTGTTAATTGGAGCAAACAGCTATATTATTATGTTTTTTTATTCAATTAGTTGCTATGGTAATAAATGTAAATACATTTTGTGTTGGTTTATTATTCTAGGCCTAACCTAAGAATTTTCCCGACTAAATTTACAAATATTGAAATAAAAAAGGTTTTTATCGAAATGAATTACAGCCTATGTTACTCAGGGATAGTGTAGCTTATTATTAGTAAAACTATTTTTTTAAAAGGTTCAGTAATGCCAGAGATTACCCCCTACATACAAACAAAAAAACAAACTTTAGTTACAAACGTTAGTAACAAACTTTACAAACCATATTAGTAATGTTATTTCAACTAAGAAAGTTTATAATGCTAGTACAGCTCAAAGTTGGCCAAATGTAATCAAATTTGGTATCAAAATTATCTGGAAAATATCATGAAACGAAATATGATATCGTTTAATCATTTTGACTTAAGACATACTGAATTGCAATTTTATACTAGAGTGTCCTACAGGTTCACTCAGGCGGCATTAATAAGGGTCGGTTTTATGACGGTTGAGGCCGACCCTAATTACCCACCCTCTTGCCTCAACTTAAGTTGAGACGCGCTATAGTCTAGATTCGAACCCGGTATCTTCTGATCAGGAAGGCGCCGCGCTACCGCTCTGCTATTGCTTGCCTTATTAAGAAAAACTAACAACTCACACTTTAATTACTTGCTACTGTATTGCCTATCTCGCCCTTCTCTTTATTGTAAAACACAAGTGTACATTTACCAGATCTAGTTGGTTCAAGGTTAGATAGGTGGCAGCACATTGCAGATACGAGTTGGATCTATATTGCAAAACAAAATATGTGCTTTCAAGAGTAATTTTAAGCAAAAAAAGTTAAATTTCAATTAGTATAAGACTATTGGCTGGAAAATAATAATTTTAAAATCACTGAATATGCTGCTTTTCTTTACTTTTTTTCTTGTTTAAATATTTTATCTGTAAAATTCAAATATACAATCTGTAGCGTTTTCCAACTACCTATTGCTCCTTATATTGGACTTAGCCTACAACATAACCTTAAATTCAATTTCAGTGTTAAAAGCAATACGGTTTTTCCCCCAACTGCAATACTTTAACCTTTTCTTCAATTGATGATTGGCCATAAACATTAGCGTCCTTATCGTCGGTGTAGGCCTATATATTCTTCTTCTTCTCTAAACGTGACCAAGTAGTGTCGTTCCAGATCAGTTTCAACTGTGTGTTTATGTGCTTGTTATCTGGCTTGGCTGTAACACAAATATCTGCCTTGTACTGTCATATTTTATACAAGAATGAAAAGTGTAGTGACAGATCACATCTATTGAAAGTAAACAAAATTTAATATAAGATATTGTACGGGAAACAGGAAACGTTTCTTGGAAATGGTCGAAGGAAATAATGAACATTCTAAAATAGGAAATATAAGTGTAGATAGTTCAAATATGGTCGAAATAAGTGCTTTAAAAAAACTGACTTAACTTTTTTTATTTTATCTTTTATTTGTATTATATTTATTCACATGTTACACTGTAACCATACCTATACATAAAAACACAATTTCAAATCCCACTTAGATTATACATGTAAACAAACAAAATATAATGCTTCAAAAAACAAAAGAAGAATAATATTGTTTTAACTTACTGATAACATAATTATACTTACTTATAACCTAAATTATACATACAAAATACTATGTACAAAATACTACGTACACAATTTACAACAATACAATTATCAGTATAAAACTGAACAAATTTAGGGGTCTCCTAGGCATACGCCAGTTTGAGACTTCCATCAAAAAGAACAGAAACAATATTGAGATGGAGAGTTCGGCAGGTGCCCTAACCTAACCACAAGAAAAGCAAATATAGTTTAAATATATACATATCATAGAGTACAAAAAACGTTATCAACCTGCAAGGCATTACATATATTATTGCATAATGTCGAATAAATTTTCAATATCATCTGATGAAAACAAGCCAGGACTTTATACACTTCTTAACACTACCCTATAAGACATATTTTTTAAAGTAGTAATTTTTGGAATGACAAGTTTATAAAAACGAGCAGCACTAAAGGTAAAACATTGACGGTATAGAGCTAAATTTGGTTTAGGTACAGGTACAGGTCCAATACCAGAGTTCCTGAAATTGTATGCAGTATCTCGCATGTTATTTACAACAACAGAATTTTGTTGGCAAAATATTATTAAAACTTTATATACGTAAAGATGACGTAACGGAAAAATGTTGGATGCCAAAAAAAGTGGCCAAGAGTGATCAAATTTAGATCTCCTAAAAATTCCTCGAATAATACTCTTCTGCAGACCAATTAGTGGCTTGAGTATGGTAAGATAAGTGCCTCCCCAAACACTAAGCCCATACCCTAGACGCGAAGACACTAGTGCATGATACACATACACGAGTACTCTCTCATTAACTTCAAGTCTAACTAGCCCATAATGTTTGGTTTCTGAAAATAAAATCCTTCGAAGATAGTAAATACAATTGTAAACTCAAAATGATATGCACGATTTTGGGCCACAAAGTAAGTCACTGTTTTGTTAACTTTTATTTAACAATTTAAAATGACATTCACTCGATCTAAGTTTATACTTGAAATTTTCCTCCCCCGTATTTTGGCGGCACTGGCTTAAAAAATAACACATTTCTTTGATTTGTCCGGTGCAAAATAATACGGTATATGTTGAGAACAGTATTTTATTGAAGTGGAAACTTCTTTGGGCTCACAAGGTACAGAAAAATTTTGCACGCGGTAAATGCGAACCATGGTTACGTCATGTCACGTCACACTCCATTATTTAATATTATGTATTAGTTATTTATATATCCGGAAAACGAAAATGCTGAGTTGAGAAATCAATCGAATTGTCACATCACGTCATATCCATAGAATCTATATATATAAAAGCGAAATACCACTCACTCACTCACTCACTGAATCACTCATCACGATTTCTCAAAAACTACCGAACGGATTGGAATGAAATTTGGTATGTAGCTTCCTCTAGGGCCATAGGTCCTTATTAAGAAAGGGTTTGAAAAAATTCGAAATTTTAGGGGGTCTGGGGGGATTAAAGTTATTAAATCACGATTTCTTCAAAACTAGCGAACGGATTGGAATGAAATTTGGTATGTAGCTTCCTCTAGGGCCATAGGTGCTCACTAAGAAAAAGGTTTTAAAAAAATTCGAAATTTTAGGGGGGTTTGGGGGGATCAAAGTTATTAAATCATGATTTCTTCAAAACTACCGAACGGATTGGAATGAAATTTTTTATGTAGCTTCTTCTAGGGACATAGGTGCTCACTAAGAAAGTGTATGAAAAATTTCGAAATTTTAGGAGGGGTTTGGGGGTATCAAAATTACTAAAATCATAATATCAGATCTTTTATTATTATGACAATAGTGCTTTTATTGTTTAAGATCTATATATATAAAAGCCAAATACCACTGACTAACAGAACCCTTAAAAAGAATACAATTACGTTAAAAAGACTGAAAATACCAACCACCACGGGCAACGCCGTATGGGTCAGGTAGTTATAAAATGGAGTCAAGCGGTGCTGGGTAGCAGAAAACGAGCCGTCTGTATTCGCCCCCCCCCCCACCCACCACTAGTCAGTATAAACACTACTTCGTCGGCATGGCTTTAATGGTTTCTCTGAATTATCTTACGTTGTATAGTAAGATTTCTGATTTATTTTAGTTTATTTTCCGATGC
>JAGFPH010026970.1:0-10214 GCA_018207615.1 Philaenus spumarius | reverse complement strand
ACCGGACCCGATCCGGATAATCAAAAATACGGATAATTGGATTTTTTCTCGAAAAAAGGCCGTTTTTAGGAGAAAAACGTAAACAAAACACAATAGAGAACATTTACGGTATTTATTATGAAAAAAACAATATCAATGACAATGTTTACATTACGTAATATTTAAAAACAATACTAAATCACTGTGAAATACATTATTTTTTTGAACATACGAGGCAGAGTCAACTGTTTTGCTACCTTAAATCGATTCCGCGCCGCCAAGTCTCGCATCTGTTTGACTATGTTCTTATTCAAATCTGATCCGGATAATTGGCGATCCGGATAATTGGAGTCCGGATAATTGGAGTTCTACTGTATAGGCGAATTAAAAAAGAACGTTAACAAATTGTTTGTTGTCATTCTTGTTCTTAACACTCAGCTGACCTGTGGCTTTATGTCCACCGGGTGCGCCTACCTTCTGCCTATGACACTCTTTGACTCAAAAATTCTGAGCAGACGGCGCGGCGCCGCCTCAGCCATCCAATACAGGAGGCCGAGTCCTCGTTCTTTAAATTCGTGTACTGAGCTAAATAAAATTATCTTTTCTTCATTAAAATTTGCCGCCCCCAAAATTTTGCAGCCCCTATACCCCCTCCTAAATCCGCCACTGGTAACACCGCCTAAGAGAGTCACTTGACAACACGTTCTTTTTTCGATGAATTGGGTGTGGTTTCCTGATACGCTGCCCCCCCCCCTCCACCCACGGACCTATCTCCATGAGATTTTTCGCCTGGGGTTTTATCAAGGACCAAATGTATAAGTGAAAAGTCTATAATGTGCAGGAATTGAGATTTAGAATTAACACAGGCTTCCCAAACACCACTGATGAAATGCGCCGTAGAGTGTGGTCAGAGTTAGATAACCGTATTGACTATCTTTTTGTCAACAATGGGAACCATGTTTTCTAACAAAACTTACATCCAACAAAATTTAGACTATGTGTGTTACTTTTAATTTAATTGATTTCTATGTGTCTGTTATTAAAAAATGTACACGCCAACAAAGTTGTTCAGTTTTTCTTGGGACTCGGCGTATACAGTATGTATGTCTGTTTGTGGATGTCCACCACTACTACCCAGTAAAATTATCTTTAAGGTTAACTTTCCCGTTAATACTTCGAAACCAGCTTAAGTAGACCTCAGTAAAAAGATTCTCATGAATGGTTATGAAGTAACTCTAGTCCGGTCAAATTAGAAAAAAATAGGAGAAAACATTTTGAAACTTGGCATAGTTGCTCATTCGAGTGTCCTGCACAGCATACTGAAATTCCCCGAAGGTGGGGGTGAGCGGGAGGTTGGGGAGCCATCAAAAGTGTTTTTACACGTTTTCTTAATTAACTCGGTAAATATTGACTTTAGCGAAAAAGTAACCATATACAAAATTTAACTACAGTAAATTTTCTTAAAAAAAAGGACCTATTCATTTTTCTCATAAAATCGGAAGCACATAAACTATGCCGAGGCCACGCCGTGCAAAATTTGTACGACATTTGACGAAGAGCTAACCTCCGATAAATTTTATTATGTTTTTTGTATCATATTATCGTGCGTGTTTTATTTAAGTGTTGAGTAACTACACCTGACGAAGCCGGCTGTAAACGGCGAAACAGCGCTCTAGTGTATCTACAACATAAAAAGAATTGCTCTGACTACTATAAAAGGTAATTAGGCTGTATATATTGTATATATCAGCAATTCGGAAAGCGAATAGACTTTATAAATCCTTCGTGGTCTTATAAAGAATATAATCGAATTATTTTCAAGATATGCTCATATTTCCTCTCCCGAAAACTCAGGTTCTAGGCTACAATATCCTCAACGGTCTAGCTGTGTATACAAAATCCACGGTTCTGTTACTTTTTGAAGTTTTTACTGGAGTAATTCATGCACTACCAAAGATCTTATCTACTTATATAATACTACGGGAGACCCCTGCGTGCTCCGCACGCCAACCCCCAATGGAACCTTCCAAAAACATATGTTATGTTTTATTTATAATAAAGGTGTAGGCTTAATAATAACCTCAAAACTAAGATAGTAAATAATGTTAAATGTTCAAATCAAATTGTTTCGTATATTTTATAACATCAGATATAATAATGGTTAAAAGAACCAGCAAGGCTCAGGTCTACACTTTTAAACCCTAACCGAAAAGCTAGAAATACAAAAATAATTGCTTCAAATTTTGAAATCAGCTTTTAATGGAAATATTGGAGCAACCAGTTATATTACGGTATCTGTTATTTATTCAATTGGTTGCTATGGTAATAAATGTAATTACATGTGTTGGTTTATCATTCTAGGCCTAACCTAAGAAATTTTTCCGATTAATTTACAAATATTGAAATAAAAAAAGGTTTTTATCGAAATTAATTATAGCCTATGTTACTCAGGGATAGTGTAGCTTTTTATTAGTAAAACTATTTTTTCAATCGGTTCTGTAGTGCCAGAGATTACCCCCTACATACAAACAAACAAAAAAACAAACTTTACCTCTTTATAATATTAGTATAGATCAAATGTTTTAATGTTAACTACAGAACAGCTGTTTTATGTTTTTAATTTATTTAATACCAAATGTTTTAATGTAAACAAAGCAGATGTTTTTAAATTCTCATGTATTTCTTGTGGGGATTTTTCGTTTTTTGGGGACCCCAAAAACCCCTTAGTTTTTAATTTTAGAAAATACTTTTATTTTTCCCTCGTTCCTTGAATCGATACCTTTAATTTGTTACCTCTCCCATAATCCTCCGATTTACCAAATTCCCACAATTTTGAATCTAAAATTTCGCTTACAGAATTATATATAAGGATACTAAACACATATAACATACATTTAATTTAAATAATTCGACCACGCAGCTGAACCGCTGACGTGAGTTGAGCAAATTTCCAAAATTAAGTTTATAGGCCTATGTTTTAGGGTTTCAACCACCAATTTGGGAAATAGGTCTATTCATAGTGTTGAATAGCTGCAAAATGGTTCGCACGCTATTCCGCATATTGAGAGTATCTTCAATACACAAAGCATTGCGTGCGAAGCACGCCATTCCGCATATTGGGTGTATCTTCAATACACAAAGCATTGCGTGCTTCTCACGCCATTCCGCATATTGGGAGTATCTTCAATAAGAAATTCGCTAATAACTACATTTCTAGTAAGGTTAGGTTCACACTATTAATTGATGTTGACGGAAGATAAACCGAAATGATTACAGTTTGGACAATACATGAGTCATCCAGCCAGCTGTTTGTTCAGGCTTGGAAATGTTTGTACGGAGACAATATAATTTGTGTACAACCAAGATAATGAGGAGACTATTTTTGGTGAAAACAAAAATGAGCACAAGATGGCCGATGTTTGAATAATTATTATGTTTGGTGGCCGTTTGACTCGCGTTTGGTAGAGCGCTCCCGGAGTGAAATGGTAGGCCTACATGATCTGGCCACTGATTCAGTGCCATCTGAATAACGTAATAACTACGTAGTGTTTTTATTTACAAAGATAACGCGTGGCCAGTAAAATTAAAATCCGAGGATTAACTTTACTGGTATGCAAGTTTTGTGTTTTTCTGTTTCCTGCTGAAATTTCGTTTCGCCATATTTTTTTGTTTACAAAGAAAAACAAATCTGTTTTTTTTATAGAGACAATAAAATAGTCATCTTCACATTTACATAACAAATCTATAAAAACTAAAACAATAACCACTTATTTTTTGTGGCAACGTTACATCTAGATTAATTCTTTATCAAAATGAATGATTCAAACATTATTTTAAGGCTTATGTTCCCCGCAGTTGAAAAAAAATAGACAAACAGCTTAAAATTAATGTTTTCTTTAAACAGATTGATTAACAATGGCGTCAAGTTTTTGTTGCGTTTCTTGCGTGTATTAGGAAATCACTATAAAGAACCGACTTTTTGAAATTGCATGATAGAATTAATAGCCTACCATAGAATTAATAAATGAAGAAAGTTAATCGTTTTTTTTTTAGAATACACTCAAGAAACGATTTAAAAATTAATAAAATCTGTTCAGTAGGCCTCTAGAAGTAAGCCTTTTAGAAAAAAAAAATCATTATAATTTTATGTAGGCCTACAGAGAAAGGAAAGTATGAAAACGGCCTAACACATCGAAACTAAAGGCAACACAAAGACATATGCAACTGTAGTCCCTTCACCTTAACACAATTATATTTTATAGCAAAATTTCAAAAGAAAGTCAATGGTTAAAAGTGCGCTTCTATATCTCAAACAGTTTTGATAGCATTAATTTCACAATAAAACATAGACTAGAATATTATGTTTTATAAAATGCCATGAATTATTATATCTATATATATAAAAGCGAAAACCCACTGACTCACTGACTCACTCATCACGATTTCTCAAAAACTACTGAACGGATTGAAATGAAATTTGGTATGTAGCTTCCTCTAGGGCCATAGGTGCTCACTAAGAAAGGGTTTGAAAAAATTCGAAATTTTAGGGGGGTTTGGGGGGGGGGATCAAAGTTATTAAATCACAATTTCTTCAAAACTACCGAACGGATTGGAATGAAATTTTGTATGTAGCTTCCTCTAGGGCCATAGGTGCTCACTAAGAAAGGCTTTGAAAAAATTCGACATTTTAGGAGGGGTTTGGGGGGATCAAAGTTACTAAAATCGTTATTTCAGATCTTTTATTATTATGACAATAGTGCTTTTATTATTTGATATCTATATGGGGGTGTATATATAAGCCAAATACCACTCACTGACTGAACACCTAAAAAGAATACAATTACGTTAAAAAAACTGAAAATACCAACCACCACGGGCAACGCCGTACGGGTCAGCTAGTCCTTATATATAGTACGTGAAGCAGTTTTTTGTGAACGCAACTCCTCCCTTGTTTCTGGACCAATTTTAACGATTGAGGTGTCAAAAAATTCGTCTCATTTCCTACTTTTGCAATAACGTTTAAGATGTCAAAAATTCTGGTCCTTATTTATAATGGCGTGAGCTAATTTCAAAGTTCGGGTTTTCCCACAAGATTAACATGGAACAAATTTAAAAACTATTTCTATACAAAACAGCTGTTTATTATAAGAAACAAACTAATCCAGCTGCTTTCGTGGATGTAAATAGTTGATGTTTATAGTATTCAGGAGGTTATAAAAACATTTATATACAAAACAGCTGTTTATAATAAGAAAAAAACTAATACAGCTGCTTTCGTGGATGTAAATAATGATGTTTATAGTATTCAGGAGGTTATAAAAACATTTATATACAAAACAGCTGTTTATAATAAGAAACAAACTAATACAGTTGCTTTCGGGGATGTAAATAATGATGTTTATAGTATTCAGGAATTTATAAAAACAATTTCTATACAAAACAGCTGTTTATAATAAGAAACAAACTAATACAGCTGCTTTCGTGGATGTAAATAATGATGTTTATAGTATTCAGGAAGTTATAAAAACATTTCTATACAAAACAGCTGTTTATAATAAGAAACAAACTAATACAGCTGCTTTCGTGGATGTACATAATGATGTTTATAGTATTCAGGAGGTTATAGAAACATTTCTATACAAAACAGCTGTTTATAATAAGAAACAAACTAATCCAGCTGCTTTCGTGGATGTAAAAAATGATTTTTATAGTATTCAGGAGGTTATAGAAACATTTCTATACAAAACAGCTGTTTATAATAAGAAACAAACTAATACAGCTGCTTTCGTGGAAGTAAATAATGATTTTTATAGTATTTATAAGGGAGGAGTTGTGTTCACAAAAAACTGCTTCACGGGAATTCCCGACATATATAATTAAATAGTAGGCCTATTTATTGATACCATGCAGTAAATGATAGTGAGCAACCAATATTAACAGATGATTTTAAAATATGAAACAATTATTTGTATTTCTAACCTTTTTGTTAGGTTTTTGATTAAGTGTAGACCTGAGTCTTACTGGTTCTTTTAACCTTTATTAATACTGCTGTTAAAAAAATGTAAGCAATAATTTGATTTGAACATTTAACATTATTTACCATCTTAGTTTTGAGGTTATTATTAATCCTACTCTTTTATTATAAGTAAAACATAACTATGTTTTTAGAAGGTACCACCGGGGGTTGGCGTGCGGAGCACGCAGTGGCCTCCCTTAGTATACAAGAATTTACTTTATCGCTTAAATTAAGTCCAAAAACATGCATTATAACATATTATTTACAGCAAAACATGCGAATATCTTCAAAACGTTTTGAAACATCGATGAGCAACTTTTACGATTTATTTGCTCTTGAAATTTAAAATAATAAACTTACATTCAGCCAAATTTTTAAACTCACCACAAAATGTATTTTGTTTTTGGAAAAGGTACCGCACTTGCATTTCTCTTCGTTTTGCTTTCATTTTCTGAATATTATTTTTCGCTCACCCTGTTAATGAGATTGTCTTATCTGCGACTAGAAATGTAAAACAGAACAAGTAATTTCCCAAGACGATTGCTAAAGCGAACGTAAGCGATCCATGACACAGAACCTGTATCTGTGACTCACGGACTCATAACAAGTGTATTTCCGTGATAAATAATAACAAGCAGAGTGACAGGTCAGTGACTAAGCCATTATTGTCTGATAACATCTTTCTAAATGTTTGCATAGAACAGATGTTGATGGAATTACGGAAATGGTATTTCAGACATCACCGATGTATGTCCAATAAAGAAACCAAATTTAACAAAAGTTAACAAAATTTGTTTAACAAATTTGATTATTTGTTATCAACTGTTTTTTTTAATAAATAATATATTCCTATATAATATACCGGGTGTCCCACGAAGAGGTCACTATTTTTGAATTGATATGACAGACGTAAAGAGCGCACTACAGACTTGAAATTCTACAGTCGTGACTAACACATATGTAAAAGAAATACCCCTGAGTATAGTTAATTCTGACTGATCCAAACAAAATGGCGGAAAAACAAAATCAGCAATCGTATTTTAAGGGTAAACCTACTTTCATGGAATCTCCAAATACGCCTAATTCAGTAAGAAAGGTGGAATCTGCTACAGGGATACCGAAGTCATCTGTCCAAAGGTATGCCAAAAAGAACAAAATCAAACATTATAAAACTCATTTAGTTCACGGACTGCTTGAAGATGATCCTGACAGACGATTGGAATTTTGTTCGAAAATAATTGAAAAGACTGACGTATATAGCAAATGGCATGAAGGAATCGTGTTTTCAGATGAAGTGACATTTTATCGAACAGGAACTGTAAACAGGCATAATTGTCATTACTATAACACAAAAAATCCACATATCTTACAAGAAGAGAAATTAAAATCAACAGGTATAACAGTTTGGGCTGCTGTTACCAAGGAAGGTGTTTTGTCGTATGACATATCCCGACAAACAATGACTGGAGAAAGGTATGCTCAGTTTTAAGCAATCACATAGTTCCTCATCTTTCTCAGCCTGAGATGAAAGACGTTTTTTTCCAACAGGATGGAGCTCCTCCGCATTATGTTAATGTGACCAAAGCAGTTTTGGACCAAAATCTTCCTAACCGTTGGATAGGTCGTGGCAGCAGCTTCATGGACTGGCCTCCAAGGTCTCCAGACTTGACTGTTTGTGACTTTTTTCTGTGGGGCTTTTTGAAGGAGAAGGTTTATTGTCGTAACATTGCGACAGACGATGAACTAATGAGGTTGATCGAAGAGGAACGTTGTTGATACCTCGAGAGTTGTTCAGCAAAGCGTATGACTGTTTTCTATTTCGTTGTCATCAGTGCATTGCTATCGATGGACATCAGTTTGAATAAGGTTTATGGATCAAATAGATTTAATTTATTTATGAGTTACTTATATCTTTAATTCCCTAACGTTGTTTAGTGCTTAGTAACATCGTTAAAATTCAATAATTATGTTGTAACACTTAAGCAAATAAAACTATTTTAACGAAAAGGTACTATTTCTTTGATATCCCGCCATTTTGTCCTAATGTGTCAGAATTAACTGATACTCAGGTGTATTTCTTTTACATATGTGTATGTTAGGACTGTTGAGTTTCAGGTTTGTAGAGTGTTCGGTGCATCTAATATATTAATTCAAAAATAGGGACCTCTTCGTGGGACACCCGTTATATTCATATAAATAATTATTATTAATTATCTTACTAAACGAGCAGTTCTTGTATATTTGTTTATATATTTATTTCGGGGAACTCGCTAATGACTCTAACGGTTTTGATAAAAAATTACATATAGGGGTTTTTTGACGTCAGGAATCGAATGCGCTAGGTCTTTATCTGTAAAAATGAGCATAAACTCGGAAATGAGCATAAAATTTAAACTCTGAACTTCTTTTATATACCACTTCTTTGAAGTCACTAAGTATTATAGATACAATAAAGATGTTTTACAAACAGATCTTAATCTGTAAATGTTAGCACCAGATGTTTATATACTATTTAACAAACATAAATCGTTAACAATGTATCAGGTGGTATAATTTTCAACTTATTTCTTTATTCAAACACCAAACGTAACTAAAACATTATTTTTGTGCTGTTATTAACCGTTCTGAAAATCTTTTCACCAGTTTCTGCATTATTTGCATTTCTATAAAAGTAATATAAATTATCTGATGATTATAATTATTATTTGTTATTTCTAAAATACATAAACAATATCTAATATGGCCTATTCGTTGGATCGGTTACATAACCTACATGTACCTGTAGAGGTGTTTGGACGTCAGGATTCGAAGCGCTAGGTTTTATATCTGCAAAAAATTCGAATAAAATTTTAGAAGTAATTACAATCATGTTTTACTTTCTCCACGCTATACGTAGGATATGGAGAAAGTATTGTTTTCGTAAAAATGTTCGAATTTGAATTTTCAGTTGAATTATCTGTTTTGGTGCTCCCAGAACCCCAAAAAATTGTTTAGTGCAATTATCTGTGTTGGTGCTCCCTGAACCCAAAAATATTTTTAGTGGAATTTTTTGTTTTGGTGCTCCCTGAACCCAAAGAAGTGTTTTTAG
The DNA here is from genome assembly GCA_018207615.1 of Philaenus spumarius. NCBI lineage: Eukaryota > Metazoa > Arthropoda > Insecta > Hemiptera > Aphrophoridae > Philaenus > Philaenus spumarius. Next base: position 1,131 of record JAGFPH010026970.1, on the reverse strand, counting down.
AGTGGTGTCTGTCTGTCAGTCTGTCTGTATGTATACACGACCAGAGAGGACACTATTGGTCTGATTATCATGAAATTTGGTATGTAGGTACTAAACCCTAATATCTCCAGGCGTTTTTAATTTTTTTTAATTTTTAATTTTTAAGGGTAATTTACCCCTAAAACCCATAAAAAACGACAAAAATGCAAATTTCTCAAAAACGGCTCTAACGATTTTGATCAAATTTTCAGTATTTATAGTGCTTAAGATGCCAAACAAAATGACACCACCCGCTTTCATCAAAACTTCGGCATTTTATAATTATGGGGAAATGTTTAAAAATAAACAAGTTTGTGTTGTCAATCTAGCATCGTGGCGGCGGCCGCACGGGGTAGCACCACGGTAGCGAGCACGGCCAGTAATTCAAAGGTCGCGTGATCGAATCCCGCCAGGGACAATAATTTTTTTATACGATTGACGTAGGTAGAATATTATTTTTTGTTTTGTTCTAAAAAGTAGTAAAACATAAAATGATTAAAAACAATATTATTTTGACTACAGTAAGTTGGGAGAAAGTTTGTGTCAGTTAACTGATACCGTTTATTTTTATTTTATTTAAATAAACAGTTCATATGTACGTAAGATCGAAAAATATTCATATTTATTCAGTATGCGATTCGTATTTACAAATATTTTCCTAAAAAAACAAACAATAAAAAAAAATACTGAGCGATGCTCGGTCGCCCAGGAACTAATAATTAATTGCGATGTTCAACAATCTAGACGATTTTACATCAACAGAAAAACACGTTATAGAATTACTCAATAAAGACAGAAAATGTTTTTAGCGAACTTCCATAGGAAAGATGGGCTATTGCAGTGGCCCTTATGGTAAGACCCAAAGTCTGGAGTAGCAAATTAGTACCGATCATGGTGCCCAGAACACGTTTTGGGGTGTCATTAAAAACCATATATCTAGCGGCCGCATTTTAAGTCCAATTTGTTCAAATTTGGTACACATGTTGGCTGTCTACGTCGCTCGGTCTAGTTTGTTAGCCAAAAAATCCAACAATCGGAAGCACGTTTCTTGACCGGAAGTAGCTATTTTTTAACTTCCCGCTAAGAAAATTGAAAATTTTCTAAAATCGGGAA
>JAGFPH010026969.1:0-10215 GCA_018207615.1 Philaenus spumarius | reverse complement strand
AAAATCATAATTTCAGATCTTTTATTGTTATGACAATAGTGCTTTTATAATTTAAGATCTATGTATATAAAAACCAAATACCACTCACTGACTGAACACTTAAAAAGAATACAATTATGTTAAAAAGACTGAAAATACCAACCACCACGGGCAACGCCGTACGGGTCAGCTAGTATAGATATATGAAAGCGCTGCCTCCATGTAGAATTTGTTCTCACATCATCTTCCAGTCCTGGCTCACGTGCTGCTTCGTTCCGCTGGCAGCGGAAACACTCGCTTTGCGCGCTCCAATTATGGACTGCTCGCATCGGGCAAACTCGGTTTTTGGGGTCCTTTTACGACAGTTCACGTTTTGGCCGATTTTGGGGGAACTAGACGGGCTATAAGGTCGTGTCAAAAATTCAAAATATGCAGAGCTATCTCCTATGTTTCTTTCTTTAGATAAAAACTAATAAACGGTTAATTCTTGTACTAAAATCTCAAAAAATTTTTTACTATCTGTCAGAAAACGTCTTTTGTGTTGTTAGCTTTAGAAAAACCAACGTGTTGAAACGGCCAATTGACCGATTCAATTGGGGTTAATTAATTACATTAATTAAAATAAATTCAAAGTCAATATAACAAAGGATTAAAGCCAAAGGGTGTCAGAAAAGCCCAAAATTAAGATAAAAAAGTAGTTTCCAATGTGAAAATAGTATTTAGTAATAATTTTGAAGAATTAACTAAAATTGTGTTAGTTAAATACGTGCAGACTATGACGTAGGCTTTAGCGACAAAGTCGAACAAAAACCTTGCAGGATCTGACAGGAATTGACTTGTCCAGTCTTGTCTAAATTTGGTAGAAATGAATTAACATTGAAAGATAGGGGTTTGTAATTTTATAAAAAAAAGTTGTTATTATTAGATTTATGTTGAAAGGAGAGTTAAATAAGCAAGGAGTAATAAAAATAACTTTGTTATGATAATTTGTTAAAAAGTTATAGACAAAAATGTAAGCGTAAACAAATCGATTTTGCAGAATTTAAATAAAATCCAAAAACAAAGTAGAGTCATTTGTAGAGTTAAAAAGGGTTAAGAAAATAAAGTAATAAAAAATATAAAGTTATAAAGTTTTATAGCTAAAAAATAAAGTGTAAAGTCATTCTTGGGCATAAAAAGGCCAATAACTCATAAAGTTCAAATGTAATTAAATCATAAAAAATTGCATTTAATAGAGTAAATAATAGGGCATAATCAAGCCGAAGTTCAAAATAAATAAATAAATAGTTTTGTAAAAATAAAATAAATTAATAAAAATGTTTTATTAATTCATAATAAATACAAGGGAGATTAATTAAAGGGAAATATTGATAAAATAGGGTATATGTATGTGTAATAAATTGTAATGCCATGTGAGATATGAAAAGAGCTTTAAAGGGGGGGAATGAAACGCCGAAAACCAAACGAAGGCAATTAGAGTAACATCAAGCTGAATAACTAGACAACCAAACAAGCTATCAAAAATCCAACACCAGATTAGCGCGTTTCAAGACCAACCGAAGAAGATACAAGCAAGAAAAAATGGAAAATTTCAAATTTACAGGAAATAAATTTCAAAATTTAAGCAAAACTAACGAAGTCTATAACTCAAGAATGAAGAGGAGTAGAAACGCCATTCGAATTCCAGAGAAACCAGAAAACGTCAACCAATCCATAGAAGTAAAAAAAAACCAAAATCCGACCACGCAAAAAGAAGTTATAGAGTTTGGGTGAAATCAATGCAAAAATTGTCAATCGACAAGTTCATACAGGCACGCAAGGCCCAAGCTCCGAGGGGGAAGTGACGTCATCGGATCTACTACGCAAAACAAAACGGACCGCACATTGTAATTCAATAAATGAAGATAATAATTAAATTAGGCCTAATCGATGGGAAATAAAGGCACTAAAATTCATCAAATAAATCAGGAAATATATTAAGACCAAAAAATATATTTCTAAAGTAAGAAATCAGGATTTCTTGTTACATAGAGGAAGATGCTGGTTTGACAAGTTAAAAGTCGACGATAGAAGCCTGCATCCCCTCTGACATGAGTTTAGCACGGAACGCCAACGAGTAGACATCTGACCAAGCTCCGAGGGTACTTAGAGAAAGTCAAAGGGCGATCAGTTCGGTGTGCGTTACGTTTCTAGCTCCGGCCTAAAGCTAAGTCGGGTCGTGATAATTTCGGGAGAAGAATATCCATATAAACGGCCTATCTTGCCAAAAGATACTACAATCAACTGGGAGAGGACAACTTTAATTAAGTCTAGGAGAAGACAACTGTAAGCCGAAGAAACCATTCTGAGGACCAAGGAGAACAACTTTAAATCGCTGGAAATCGACAGAAGGAATTACGCGTCGAACTTCTTGTGTTCTGTAAGTGGCAAACGATCATTGTTACTTATAATTTTAAATAAATCCCTTTTTTACAAAATAATAAATAAATTAAAATAAACTGAATAAATAAATTCAAGTAGATTCTGGGGAAATTGAATAAAGTAAACTCCTTTAGTAAATTTCATTACTCACAATGGCAAATCGTCGTATGTAAATAATATAATCATTAATATACAAATTTTAATTAATAAATTAATTAATCACTTTGCTACTTTTCAATATATGTAATTATAAGTTAAAGATTAATAAATTTCATTGTGTTTTTGAAAATAATAATTTGTTGTTTCAAAGTTAATGGATTTATGTTAATTAATAAATCGTTTTTGTGTTTTCAATAGAAAAATTTTGAATATATAATTTACAAATCCAATCAAATTAATCCTAAAACCATTCACTGCTCTAGTGTAATTAAGTCAGCAGGTGAGTTAGTCACGGATCACTACAAATTTAACTCCAAAGGGAACGATCCCGAAAAAGAGTCTAGAATTGAGCTAGTGTACTACACAAAAGACAAAACAGGTCTAATTAATTTTAAAATTTAAAACTTAAGAATAGGAAACAAAAAGTTTTCCTTTTCTTGCCCTCGCCAAACCTCTCAAATTGTTCTAACGGGGTAGTACAACAGAACAACGTCAAATAAGGCCTGAAAACACTTGGGTGTTATTTGATGAGGGAAAGTGTTAAAGTTAACAACAAAAGGTTGTGTTTATTGAATAAATTAAGAGGGTAGGGAGGTTTGCGCGTGGCAGTGTGTACCAAATTTGGACCAAATCGGACTAAAAATGTGGCCGTTAGAGTGCGAACACATATATAATAACAACAATGCTTTATTGACATTCTATTTACAAGAAACAAATTCTCTCCTTTCGGAGGTAACTGAGAGTCTTTCATGATGGTCCTGATGGTCCTTTCGAATGATATCATTCAATGGTACTAAACCTTATTAATATAATTAACAGAATACAACAAAATGTACAAAAGGAAAAACTAAAATAAAAAGACAAAGGGAAAGAAATAATATTATATAACCATACTCTTTCTCACAGTATTAAAATGTGTATAGTCTTTTTATAACACACTTTTCCTTGCTTGTGTGCTACATTGGTCATCTACTTTCTCCGCTAATTCATCCTTCCGTCGTATTGCTGGTCTTCCTTTCTTCCTGTCTGTCCCTGGGAATCCATTCTGTTGTTAATTTCACAAAACGGTGATCTTCCATTCTTGCTACATGTCCAGCCCATTTCAATTTCAATACGTACGCTTTTATTGCCAAGTTTTGATCTTTATTTTCCTCCATAACTTATTTTTGCTTCATCCCTAGCAAACTCCTCACCATCCTGAAACTTCCAATCTTCTATCTAATGTGTTTGTGAGGGCCTAAGTTTGACATGAATATAAAATAGTTGGACACAGCTTAACTATACCTTAGCCTTGATTTGACTCAAGAGATCACTTTTAAAGATTTTTCCAAGCGACCAAAAGTTTCCCCATCCAATCAAAGAGTTCAAATCAAATCAAATCAAATATTTTTTTATTAATCCATCCTCTTACAACCTCTTACAATACTCAAACACAAACATGTAAACAAAGTATAAACTAAAACAATCATGAAAAACCTGTATATATAAAAAGAAAAATTAAATTAATGTTAAAGAATATTACACGTCAACTGATCCAGTATCTATTTTAGGTTTTCTTACCTTAGTTGTCGATCGCGATTTCGGTCAATTCGACCATCATCAGGACATTAAAAAACAAAAACAAAAAACACTAATACACAAAACACAACACTCAACACTATCACATACATAATTTTCACTCCGGTGGAGATCGTTACGAAATAATATTGTTCATAAATTATTATGTAGCGTTCGTAGACGTGCACGCCTGGCCATACGGAAGTAACTGAGTTGAGATGAGATTAGGTTCGTACTTCTTATCTCCGTTGGTTTAAGGTGGGGGGCCTATCAATTAGTGTGTCAAATAACATATTAGAATAGAAGTCAAGTTGGTCGTTTAGTAGAAATGGGGAATCATATTTTTTGGCTTTGTAAATCTCGTATTCCTCTATGGCGTTCATGTAACGACCTTTTTTGCAAAAGTGCAATATTTCCATGTTAGCATTATAATTAGAGTATGTATGGTTATTATCTATAAGGTGTTTTGCATAACTGGATGACTTGTTATTGTATTTATTTGTAGGTAGGTGTTCTTTAAATCTTTTGCAAAAAGGTCGACCGGTTTGGCCTATATAATAACAAGGGCAATCGCTACATTTGATTTTATAAATGCCTGTTTGTTGTTGGGTATCACTGTTTTTTATGGTGTTGGTGTTCAGAATCCTTTCGATTTTGTTAACAGTTTTGTAAGTAACGATTATGTTATGTTTGGCCAATGCATTTTTTAGAGTATAGTTAATTCGGCTTCCGTATTCACATTATACATATTTCACTTTATTGTTGGTGTCTGGAGGCGGTAATCTATTTTTGAATTTATGTCTTTTGATTAGTTTGTTGATTAAATTTGGATTATATCCGTTGGCTGCTGCGATGTGTTGGATGATACGTAACTCGTTGGTGTAGTCTATATCCGCCATTGGAATGGATAGTAAACGGTGCACAAAGCTATTGTAGGCTGCAATTTTTTGTTCGGGTGGATGGTGTGAGCTTGCGTGGATTGTTTGATTTGTGTTTGTGGGTTTCCTGTAAATTTTAAATTTTAGATGGCTTTCAGATCTTGTGATGGTGAGATCAAGGTAATTTAATTTGTGGTCGGTTTCGCACTCTGTGGTATATGATAAATTATGGTGCATCTGGTTCATGTATGTGCATAGTAGATCCAATTGTCGCCTGCTACCGTTAAATAGAATGATTGTGTCATCTACGTATCTATGATAAGATATTATGTTATGCCTGTATGGGTTAGCTTCTACTAGTAGGAATGAATTTTCTATATAATTAAGGAAAATCTCAGACAATATGCCAGAGAGTGGTGAACCCATGGCTAATCCGTCATTTTGTAGATAGAAATCTTCATTGAATTCAAAATAATTTTGCCTCAATATGGTTTGGATTAGATTAATCAATTCATTAATAGAAGAAGCGGGAAGGTTGGAGAATTCTTTGAGGTTTGTTTCTAATAAGTTGACGGTTTGCGATATGGGTACATTAGTGTATAGGTTTACTATATCGTAAGAAACTAGTTTATATGATGGTTTCACTATTATTGTTTTCAGATTGTTGAAAAGTTCTATGCTGTTCCGTAAGCTGTAATTGTTTATAAAGCAGTAATGCTTCCTTATTAATGTATCGAGTACTTGTGATGCGCTATAATTTTGGGCAGATGTGAAATTTACTAAAGGCCTAATAGGACAATCTGGTTTATGTATTTTCGGTAGGCCCCTGAATTTAGGAGCCTGCGGGTTAATGACCTTAGAGTGAATTATTTCTTTAGAAGATAGCAATGTATTGGAAGCGCACAGAGCTTTATTTACCGACTTACTATATGTTGACGTTGGGTCATTCGGTAATTTTACAATATTATTGAGTGAGAAGAAGTCGTGGACTTTGTTATTATATTCTGTACGATTCATCAATACTATAGAATTTCCCTTATTGGCTTTGGTCAATATTGAATGGGATAAGCTCAATTTGCGTTTGATTCCTGCCAATGCTACTTTGTCAACATTATAATTGTTACGATTAGATTTAGATTTACCTGTTTTTTCGTGTTTAAGCAAATGCTTCAATTTATTGTTGATGGCTACTCTAACGGTGGTTTGCGATTCGATATTGGGCAATATCTTTATTGCAGCTTCTGCATTGCAGATATTGCCCAATATCGAATCGCAAACCACCTATCGTAGCCACACCTTTAAATAAAATAACAACACCCTATATACATATAAGTATCTTAAGGGAAGAATATTTAGTTATACAAAAAGAGGATAAAAAATTGACCTTCTACCTTGACCACATATTATCCTAATAAATGATTTTTGCGCCTTGTCAATAACATTCAAATATGATCTACAGTATAAGTAATACTCCAACAACTAATTACATATTATAATTTTGAATGAACAATTTTGACAAGCACTTTAAATATTTAACACTTTTAGACTGAATCAATTATCCGCAAACCACATCTCAAACCACTGCAGTTTGATAGGCTATGATAAGATAGCGGTTCATAAAACACAAATGAATTGGATAACGAAAAATGTATATGCATAGTTTTCTTTGTATTAAGAGCTAATTTATTATAGTTAAACCATAACGATATAGAATATAAGTCCTCCTGCATAAGTCTATGCAATTCCCCAATATCTTTAGCCTTATAGACAAATGCCGTATCATCAGCAAATGCTGTCACTGTACCATTTAGTTTTCCCGAATACAAGTCATTTGTGTAAATCAGAAACAATATAGGACCTAGGACAGAACCCTGTGGAACTCCAACATTAACAACTTTAGCACTACTTATTGATTCACCAACAGACACAAACTGCGTTCTATTACATAAATAAGTCTTAAACCATTCAAGCGCTATCCCCCTAATACCTGCTGTTTCCAATTTTGTCAATAACAAGGAGTGATTCACAGCATCAAAGGCTTTCTTAATATCTATAAAAAGACCAGATACTTTATTCTCTGTTTTACTGTTTAGATTTAAGTGAAGTTTTGAAAAAAAATTAATAAAGCAACTTCTGTATTGAGATCTTCCCTAAACCCATACTGACAAACTGAAAAAAAATCATTCATCTCAAGAAATTTCAGAATCCTCACTTTAACTCTCTTTGGGTTTATACTGTTGTTCACTTCTTTACTAGGGTATTTTCTGAATTGATATTGTCTGTCCCAAATTACAGTCTTCCACGTATTCAATATTATTTTCTCCACATTAGTAATTATTTTAGTTTTTTCAGTGCTAAGTTTCAGTTCTGTAGTTTTACTCGTCTTGCCAGTTCTTCCAACATCTCCTAAAGATTCTCACTCCTGTCAGCCACCATCACTATACCATCGGCAAACTTAAAGTTTGATAAACAACTCCCACTTACATTGATTCCATTATATAGACAATTTAAACCTTTAAAGATGTTATTTGTAACACAAATAAAAAGTATTAGTGAAAAGAGACAACCTTGTTTTAACCCACTTTCTATCCTACCCCTGCCCTCTGTTTCCATCACCCCCACATTCTTCTCAAACAAACACTTGACACATATATAAACAAAACATATATATCATACATTTTTAACGAAAACCCCAAAAAAGTGTTCTGCGGACCATGTTTGGTCCACTCCTACACCTGATTCCACGTTCACCGTGCAGTACAGAGTCACGTTCACCATACGACAGTCTCAGCTATACTAGCCAACTGAAAAACATCAACTCCCATGCAACGCTCGGCCAGTTGACGCAACCGGCATGACAATAAACGTGATGTTCCTTGTAATGGTAGTAGCATGTCTATTCTTCCGTAAGACCTGTACTGCACGGTGAACGAGGTCAGGAGAGGTCAATGAGGACTAAACACGGTCCTCAGAACACTTTTTGGGGTTGTCATTAAAAATGTTTTATATATAGTGTCACTCCAATAGCTCACCTTTTCTATGGAATTTCGCTAATAAACGAAACGAATGTTAACAAAGGTTACATTCATTTTATTCCACACTTTCGTAAAGGCAATCTCTTCATCAACGTTGAAAAGTAACACCTCAAACAGTCGATTCCACACCAGAACCAAAGCCAGCGCCACTAATAAGCTATTTAAATGCAATGGTTTGTTGATGGAAATATCTGCAAGTACAAACGTGTCAAGCTACCTCTATATGTGTTACACATCTATGTGCTTTATGATTTAAACCTAACGTTACACCTGAACCTATACGTAATTTGTGTTTGTTTGTAACTAAACAGCTGATCGATTTAACGGTGGCTGGGTCAGAGACTAAAGAAAATTAAAACTGGACGGCATTTTTCTAAACTGTAGGATGATCAAGTGTTGATAAACGGCATAGGAAAATACAGGGTGTTTTCAAATTGTGTGGGTATTGTTTCTTGAATCATTTTATTTAAAAACTAGTTTCGCTTGCAGATGCGATCAAATAAATAATTCGAACACGCAGCTAAACCGCTAACGTGAGTTGAGCAAATTTCCAAAATTAAGTTTATAGGCCTATAGTTTAGGGTTTCAACCTACAATTTTGAAAGTAGGACTGCTCAAGACGGTGCTGAATAGCTGCAAAATGCTTTGCACGCCCTTCCGCATATTGGGAGTATTTTCAATACACAAAGCATTGCGTGCTTCGCACGCCATTCCACAAATTGAGACTATTTTCAATACACAGTGCATTGAGAGCTTCGCACTCCAACCCTCGTATTGTGAGTATCTTCAATACACGATGCATTGCGTGCTTCGCACGCCAACCCCACGGTTAAATCCACCAAATGGCTTTGAACCGGGTACTTTTATGGTATTTTACGTTTTGATCGATTTTGGGGGAACCAATCGAGCTATAAGGTCGCGTAAAAAAACAAAATGTGCAGAATAACATCCTACATTTATTTTTGTAGAAAATTCGAAAAAAGCTTTATTCTCGTAGGAAAAATCTAAGAAAATAGTTACTTCTGGTCGAAAAACGTGCTTCCGGTAGTTGGATTTCGTTTGAGCGACGTAGACAACCAACATGTGTACCAAATTCGAACCAAATCGGACTTAAAACGCGTCCGCTAGAGTGCGCACACATACATACATAAATATATACATTATATATACAGGGTGTCCCACGAAGAAACGGAGAAACTCTCAGGACTAGTTCGTCAGGTGAAAATAACAAAAAAAGTTCATATAAACATAGTTTATATGGTCCAGAAACGCTTAGTTATATACAGGGTGAAAGATTTCGCCCAGATTTCAGTGCCACCGTTAAAATGGAGCCCTGTTAAATCATTTTTGGCGTTACCTAGGACGTAAAATTTAGCGTATATCATGTAAAGTGAACTGAAAAATTTAATAAAATCGGTTCCAGACCTGTAGCTGAAGTAATTTTTAAGATATCTGAAGAAATACACAAAAGTTGGTGTCCAAAAATAAGTTTCATTTATTTAAAATATATTTTGGATTTCACCCACCTTGAGATTAAAATACGTTGTCTACGTGCCGTAGTCCAAATTAAAAATAATATTGGGAAAAGTATTCCACGTCAACAATACACACACAACACATACAACGAAAACGCACACAGTACTATGGAAAATATTTTACAATTACACACGACGTTTCGCGAAGAACAAAAAACACTTCGCGTCTTCAGGTGAATACACACAACTAAGTCCTACGTCTAAGCCTCTCAGACCGCCTAACACTGAGTGCAAAAAAAAAAAAAAAAAAATTGTAGGAGTAGACGTGAGTAAATTAATTATGTTATAATCGCATTTCATAAGATCTGTCTGCCAGTTAGTGACGTCATCAACTAAGAATGGCTGACCGTTTAAAGACGAGGTTTGAGCAAATAGACGCAGCATTTCTTCGTGAATGGTGAAATTACATCGCATACCGCAATTTGCCTTATTGGGGTTGGTCGTGTCAATTTTGATCTCGGTCTTACATCTATGTGTAGGTCACAGCTCGATCATAATTTTCGTGAAAATATCAGAGTATACTATAATCTGTTTGCATTGGTTTCGCCCCGGGTTGGTGAGCGAAGCGAGCAGTGGGAACCTCTAGTGTAAACCGTTTGTATAATTAATAATACTAGTGGACCCGGCAATGCTTCGCTATTGCTATTGCTT
>JAGFPH010026968.1:0-10215 GCA_018207615.1 Philaenus spumarius | reverse complement strand
TACTAAACTTTATTTTTTTATTATACTTATCTACATCTTAAACCTACTCTCTAATCTTAACAACACCCCTTCCAGAAAATGTCGTCCCCGACATTTGCTACAGTTCGGGAAAATCCCTGGGGGGTGTCCTCTTTGCTACTACCCTATTTAATATATTTATTCCTATTCCTCATAATATTAATAACCTAAAATCTAATACACAAAATTCTCCCTCTTCATAAAAGACAATAAAATAAAATCAGGCTATTCAATTTAACCTAACAATTTAACCAACGTACCAATACAACAATATAACAACATAGCAATTCAACAATATAACAATACAACAATCTAACCATATATCTAAAACTACAAACAAAATGTCCAATGTTTGGGGAAAAAGGGTTTTGGGGGAAAGGAACCGGTGCACCCTTCAGATAGCGACCCTGCTATCAGCTGTCGAGGCATGAAACACATCCCTGGATCCCGTGAGCGCCGTCCGCTTCTTCATGTTGGAACGGCCAATCGACCGATCCAATTGGGGTTAATTAATTACATTAATTAAAATAAATTCAGAGTCAATATAACAAAAGATTAAAGCCAAAGGGTGTCAGAAAAGCCCAAAATTAAGATAAAAAAGTAGTTTCTAATGTGAAAATAGTATTTATTAATAATTTTGAAGAATTAACTAAAATTGTGTTAGTTAAATAAGTGCAGACTATGACGTATGCATTAGCGACAAGACCAAGCCAAAACCTTGCAGGATCTGACAGGCATTGACTTGTCCAGTCTTGTCTAAATTTGGTAGAAATGAATTAACATTGGAAGATAGGGGTTTGTAATTTTATTAAAAGAAGTTGTTATTATTAGATTTATGTTGAAAGGAGAGTTAAATAAGCAAGGAGTAATAAAAATAAATTTGTTATGATAATTTGTTAAAAAGTTATAGACAAAAACGCAAGCGTAAACAAATCGATTTTGCAGAATTTAAATAAAATCCAAAAACAAAGTAGAGTAATTTGTAGAGTTAAAAAGGGTTAAGAAAATAAGGTAATAAAAAATATAAAGTTATAAAGTTTAATAGCTTAAAAATAAAGTGTAAAGTCATTCTTGGGCATAAAAAGGCTAATAACTCATAAGGTTCAAATGTAATTAAATCATAAAAAATAGCATTTAATAGAGTCAATAATAGGGCATAATCAAGCCGAAGTTCAATATATATAAATAAATAGTTTTGTAAAAATAAAATAAATTAATAAAAATTTTTTATTAATTCAAAATAAATACAAGGGAGATTAATAAAAGGGAAATATTGATAAAATAGAGTATATATATGTGTAATAAATTGTAATGCCATGTGAGATATGAAAAGAGCTTTAAAGGGGGGGAATGAAACGCCGAAAACCAAACGAAGGCAATTAGAGTAACATCAAGCGGAATAACTAGACAACCAAACAAGCTATCAAAAATCCAACACCAGATTAGCGCGTTTCAAGACCAACCGAAGAGGATACAAGCAAGAAAAAATGGAAAATTTCAAATTTACAGGAAATAAATTTCAAAATTTAAGCAAAACTAACGAAGTCTATAACTCAAGAAGGAAGAGGAGTAGAAACGCCATTCGAATTCCAGGGAAACCAGAAAACGTCAACCAATCCATAGAAGTCAACAAAATCAAAATCCGACCACGCAAAAAGAAGTTATAGAGTTTGGATGAAATCAAAGTCAATTTCGCAAAACGACAGGCACGGACATGAAGTCAAGCCCGAAGCTGCGAGGGGGAAGTGACGTCATCGGATCTACTACGAAGAGCAAAACAGACCGCACATTGTAATTCAATAAATGAAGATAATAATTAAATTAGGCCTAATCGATGGGAAATAAAGGCACTAAAATTCATCAAATAAATCAGGAAATATATTAAGACCAAAAAATATATTTCTAAAGCAAGAAATCAGGATTTCTTGTTACATAGAGGAAGATGCTGGTTTGACAAGGGAAAAGTCGAGAAGAGAAGCTTGCATCCCCTCTAACTGCAGTTTAGCACGAAGCGCCAACGAGTAAACAGCTGACCGAGCTCCGAGGGTACTTAAAAGAAAGGCGTAGGGCGATCAGTTTCGGTGTGCGTTCATTCTAAGCTCCGGCCTAAAGCTAAGTCGGGTCGTGATAATTTCGGGAGAAGAATATCCATATAAACGGCCTATCTTGCCAAAAGATACTACAATCAACTAGGAGAGGACAACTTTAATTAAGTCTAGGAGAAGACAACTGTAAGCCGAAGAAACCATTCTGGGGACCAAGGAGAACAACTTTAAATCGCTGGAAATCGACAGAAGGAATTACGCGTCGAACTTCTTGTGTTCTGTAAGTGGCAAACGATCATTGTTACTTATAATTTAAATAAATCCCTTTTTTACAAAATAATAAATAAATTAAATTAAATAAATAAATTCAAGTAAATTCTGGGGAAATTGAATAAAGTAAACTCGTTTAGTAAATTTCATTACTCACAATGGCAAATCGAAATATGTAAATAATATAATCATTAATATACAAATTTTAATTAATAAATTAATTAATCACTTTGCTACTTTTCAATATATGTAATTATAAGTTAAAGATTAATAAATTTCATTGTGTTTTTGAAAATAATAATTTGTTGTTTCAAAGTTAATGGATTTATGTTAATTAATAAATCGTTTTTGTGTTTTCAATAGAAAAATTTTGAATATATAATTTACAAATCCAATCAAATTAATCCTAAAACCATTCAGTGCTCTAGTGTAATTAAGTCAGCAGGTGAGTTATTCACGGATCACTACAAATTTAACTCCAAAGGGAACGATCCCGAAAAAGAGTCTAGAATTGAGCTAGTGTACTACACAAAAGACAAAAAAGGTCTAACTAATTTAAATTTAAAAAACTTAAGAATAGGAAACAAAAAGTTTTCCTTTTCTTGCCCTCGCCAAACCTCTCAAATTGTTCTAACGGGGTAGTACAACGGAACAACGTCAAATAAGGCCTGAAAACACTTGGGTGTTATTTGATGAGGGAAAGTGTTAAAGTTAACAACAAAAGGTTGTGTTTATTGAAAAAATTAAAAGGGTAGGGAGGTTTGCGCGTGGCAATGTGTTGTGTCCTTCGTCCGTTGCTGCGGCACAAAACCAATGGAAGACATCCCCGATTGACGTGATCGCCCTTGTGTACGATGTCCGCTACTGTTGTTCCAGTCGTGCGTGGAGACTGAATGCCGCTATATTTCCTGGGTCGCTCTCTGCACTTCCCCGATGGCTGGTGCTCATTGCTGTTGCCATACAAGTAATAATTCTAGAACATACTTGTAAGCAATTATTATCTGAGAACACGTTCTGTCACCTCTAACTATCGCTGGCTGGAACTAGGAAAACTTCATGTTCAATATTCATCATACAAATAAAACATCATTAAAAGAAAATTAATTACCATAATATTACTGTGGTTGTTTCGCCTTAAAGGTGCCAAGAAAAACAAACTGTGACTTAAAATAAAGACAATATCAAAATGAGCTCTCAAAAACAAAAATATCTTATACCTAAAAAAAAACTTTAAATGCTGTAATTCTCCCTTCCTCTACACCTATACTATGCCCTACACTACATGGTACACTATATTCTAACTTATTATGCGTTATCCGAAATGTTGTACTTCTTCATCCGCCCGTACCTGTACAACTCTAGCTTGTAGTTCAAAGGCGAGACCTTCCGTAGTACCGTGTATGGTCCCGAATAATCCTGGGCTAGTTTATTTGCCTTCTTTGGCTCTTTGACCAACACCTGCTCTCCGACTTGATACTCCACCAACTCACGTCCGTCGTTGTATCGCTCGCACTGTTTGTTTTGCGTCTGTGCCATAATCCTCGGTAAGTCCTGTCGCACTTCATGTATCGTTTTCAATGCCGCTAACGTGTCATGGTCCGGTATACTGGGGAGAATCGTCAAATCTATGGGCTGGTTCGGTTCAAACCCGTTGAGCAGGAAGAAAAGAGAGTGTCCTGTAGATGCATGTTTTGCTGAGTTATAAGCCAATGTCACCAGTTTCACGTACCTTTGCCAGTTATTCAGTCATACTCGTTGTTAATGACCTTGGTATTACCAACAAATGCTGAGTCCGTCCATCCGCGAACTGTTTATAGTACAGTACGTTTTCACTGATCGTATATAACCTTGAGGTCCGCAGGTGTGCTTTGTCAGCGTTCGTTGGGTCCAATATCGCCTGCCTAATCTGATACAAGTACTCGTCTTGCAATTGTCGAGTTTCTATAATTATCATTTCGATGTTGTTTATTTGAAATTCTGATCTAATTTCCGGGATATCGATACACGCATCATTTGGGTTCCTACTCAAACCATCTGGCACCCTCATAGCTGTCCCTGGCTTATGTTTTACTTCAAAGTCATAGTCTATCAATTTCATGGCGAGTCTGTTCAACCTTGAACTTAAAGTCTTTATGTTTCTGCAAACTTGCATGATCATTAAAAACCGTGAAATGTTTGCCGTAGATGAAAGGTTGGAAATAATTCACTGTATATACAACACTTAGCAACTTGATCTCTGACACGGTCCACCTCCCTTCCGTGCCTGTAAGCCGCCTACTAACATAACCAATGGGCTTTAGCGTCCCGTCTTCTTGATATTGTGAAAGCACGCCTCCTATCCCATGCCTGCTCGCGTCGCACGATATCACCGAGTGCCTATCCTCGTTGTAACTAGCCAAAACCGGTGGCGTCGTAAGCGCTGTTTTGAGTGTCTGGAATGCCGTCTCTTCGTCTTGCGTCCATCGTAGCACCTTCTTGTCTGCGCTTTCCTTCCGCGTCAAATCCGTTAATGGTCTTGCAATGTCGCTGAATTTGTGAATAAACTTGCGATAGTAGGAAGCTGCCCCCAAGAAACTTCTCACATCCCTCGTTGTTACCGGCTGCGTGAATTCCCTAATTGCCTTCAAATTCTTTTCCAATGGTCGTATCCCTTCCGCAGAAATATTGTGGCCCAGTACATCTATGTTTGTATAGAAAAAGTGGCATTTTGAAGTTTTTAATTTCAAATTAGCTGAATCCAATCTTCTAAATACGGCTTCCAACGATTCCAGCTGATTTTCAAATGTTGCCCCATATGACACTAGATCGTCAACATATGTAATCATCTACTGATAAAGTATTCCTGCAAATAGCCTGTTCATACTCCTTTGAAAAGAATTTGAAGAGTTTCGCATTCCCATTGGCAATCTCGTGTACTGAAACAAACCCCTGTGCGTTACGAAAGGAGTATACTGCCTGTCCTCTTCAGCTATAGGCTGTTGGAACGCCTGATTGATGTCCATAGAAGAGAAGTATGTTGCACCCCCTAACGTATCAAAAATAGTGTCGGTCCTCGGTAACGGAAATCTATCCAGCTGCACGTTCTCATTCAGCTTCCGGTAATCGACTACCATCCTCCACTGGTTCCCTGGTTTCTTTACAAGAAATGCTGGTGCTGCGAACGCGCTCTGTGAATCCTCTATCAAGCCCGCTTCCTTGAGTGACTCTACTTGCCTATCCAACTCCGTTCTTTCCGCCAAAACTTAACCGATAAGGAGGCAATGCGATGGGTGTATCGTCCTTCATCCTGATTTTGTACAGAGGCATCCTTGCTTCCTGTATGTCCTCCGGTCCACGCGCGAAAAGAAGTACATATTTGCTAATTAACTCTGTGGCTGCTGCAAACTGTTCCCGATCCAAATTTGGATTTATGTCGATATTATTTCCTGCCAAATCCTGTAATGATAAACTGCCTACATTGACATTGAATGCTGGATGCTGAATATCCGCTGTCATTGGCCGGGTGTCATCAGCTGCGCAGAATGTTGTGTCATTGGAGAACGTAACTCGGCCTAAGTCCGTGGTCAACAACACCCTGCTTGAAATTGTTTTTGGGTTCGTGATCTGCAGCTTCACAGGTGTTTCCACCGTCATCGCACATACATGCAATCCTCGCCGCTCCATCATCTCCGCCGTCGGCTCGAATTCGTAGCGTAAGCCATTCCCATCTTGCACGTCCAACAGTGGTTCGACGCACATCGTACTATGTGGTTGCAACGTTATGTCCTCTCGTGTGTAAGCGTTTTGCGCTGTAATTTTTGCAACCCGTGCCGCTCCCTGAACGTCAAAACATGATCCTCGTAAGTGCAGCAACCTTCCTTGTAAGTGCACCGTCCTGGCCTCGTAGCTAATCAATGCCTTGTTTGCCACCAAAAAATCGTTGTCTAATATGATGTCACACGCCAGGTTACTCACTACGTACACAGCCTGTGCATACGATATACCCTGGATGTTTAGTAAGGCTGTCGCTCTTCCTGTAACCGCTATCTGGCCGCCATCCGCCGATGTCAAAATAGTGTCGTCTGCCTCCAATGGTGTAGTACAATCCCCGAACCTGCCATTTACACAAGATACATTGCTTCCTGTATCCAGCAATATTTGCGTAGAGACTCTTCCAAGGCTCCCCATGACATGCAACACCTGATCCTTTCCTTGTCGTCCGTGTGTATGCAATATTACTGGGCCCCTTTACTCGTTCGCTTTTTCACTGGAGGCGAAATTGCGTCGTGACGGCTAGGTTCGCTGACAGTGACCTTGTCTCAAAACTGCTGAATCCGCCATTGTTGCTCGACTGTGTGTGTCCTATTCTATTCCCGTGTGTGCCCTCTGTCTCCCGATTAGCACTCAATTGTTGTCTGACAAAATCCAAATGCCTGCGCTGTTAGTTCCTTCTGTCCGCCTTCCACTGTAACTCCTCCCTCGTCATCTCCCGCTTGCCTTGCAGTAACAACACATCGTGTTTCCGAGACTCTTGTGACCTTGTGGAATACCGCTGTGGTATCCCTGGCCCTAGTAGTTTTTTGGATAACCTCTGCCGCAGTCTCTCGCGAAGTGCCCCGTCTTTCCGCAAACAAAACACTCTCGAGGTCGCTCTAGTCGGTAGCCATCACGCTGTGCCGAAGTCGGTCGCCTCTCCATTGCATAACTTCTGCTACCTTCGTTGTGCTCTCGAGCCCAAAGCCCGCTGGTATATGGCTCCCTACGCGGTGACCTGCTAGTTCGATAGTGATCCCGTGCTACCCTATTGTTTCTTGCTGCGTCTTCTCCTCGCCGCTCATAAGACTCTCCTCTGCGTGGTGATCTGCTCGCTGGAAACCGCTCTCTGCCGCTGCTATGATCCCTCTGCGTATCATCGTTCCTAGGATTGTATGCGTTCCCTTCCACTGCCGTCGTTACCTGCATTCTATCCAACATTGCCATGACCTTGTTTATTTTTGCATCAATTTCCTCCATTCTCCTGTCTGCTGAATCAGGTGACGAATGACATCCCAAACGCTCGCGCATCAAATAAGCAGCCCTTTCATACGCTTTGATGTTGGCCCCCAACTTCTTGAGAGTTGTATTGTCCAGAACATCGCTATCTGTTGCAACAACGCTGGATACAACCCCTTTAGGATATACGCGCATAACTTTTGCTCCGGCGTTTCTCCATCCACTCGTGCGCACAAAAGCTCTATATCCGCCCAATACTGTATGACTGACTCGTGTGGCAATTGCACCCGATTATTGAGCTTTATCAACAGCACCTCTCTTTCCTGCGTAAGAGCAAACATGTCCGTAAACATGCCCTTCAATTCCGTCCACGTGAAACCTATATGCTTCCGCTCAAAATTTTCATAGCATGTCAACGCAACTCCCTCCAAATACATGGAAAAATATACTAGCTTTTTCTCATCCGTCCATCCGTTAGCCAAAGACGCCCGCTCAAACCGCGTCACGTGGCTCAAAATATCCTCCCCCGTAGTCCCCCGGAATCTACCTGGATCAAAAAAGGTAAGCGCTCCGCCATAGTCCGAGGTATAGGTAAACTACTTGTACTACACGCGTTAGGCCTACTCGCTGCAACAAGTTTCCCCGTTCCTTTCTCAAATTCAACAGTATCGTAAATGTGAGATTCGTCAAAGGTTACCGTCCTTGCCTTGCGTTCCTCGTGCTGTTCTACTAAACAATTACCGTATTCGCGAGTTGCGTCACCCAAGCTCATACCCGCATTCAACCTAATTGTGATCAAGCTCAAATTCGATCTTAAAAACTCAAAATCCGCTTGGTCTGGAACACGTACGGTAAACCTATCTGTTGGAAAACCTTAATTGCGTCCTCCTTCCGTAAAGATTTTATTTCAGCCAGCGACAAATTCATCTACAAAAATAGTTTAAATGCTGTTGAATAGTAAAAATAAACGGAATGGAATTGCTTGCGTCAGATACTACGAGTGTGTACTCATTCATTGAAGGAACAAAGCGTAGCGTCAACATATTCCAATGCCGATATCGCGTAACACGCACACCATAGATAGCGCACAACTTGGAAACTAACCTGTGCTAAATCCAACTACTTAGTTCATCAAATCTAAAACATAGAATATCTTGTTACCAAAATTGTAGGCCGTACGAGGAAAGAAAGATGCAACAATTTAAAGAAGAAAAAAACTACAATGCGACCTTCACGATGCCGTTTCACTTCAGTAAAAACACCGTCGCTAGTCCAACCCCCTCTAAATATATATTACCGCTCTTTATTCCCTTCACTAAAATATTCTACACTTGTGTATTATCACTTAACCTAACACAGCTTTCACATTAGCCTAAAATAACACAAAATATATATTCTTTCCTACAAAATAACAAAATTCATTAACATAAATTTCACCAACACATAATATCTCTACAGTCACCAAATTAAGAAATCAGGAATCAAACAAACTTCTCCTGTCAAAACACACTCACTACACACACATTAATAACAATCAATCATCTAATTCCAAAGTAAACAAAAATAAATCTCTGAAGCTATAAAATTATAATGAAATGAAATAAATATAAATTAAAAATTTTTAAAAATAAACAAGGGCGTAATTCAATGAATGCTGTATCTATCAGCCTACACAAAGTACGTAAAAATAAAAATCATAAAATTCACAGCAAGATTAGCCTTACCTATTTAAAAAATTATCAAAATAATGTATTTTTTTCCTTTTAAACTCAATATTATAAACTTTAACTTAATTCTTTAGAAAACAGATTACATCAAAAACGAACAATGTATCACTATTAAAAAGAAATGTATTTTAATTAATTAATCCTGGCACAAAGGCACAGTAAAAAAAATATTTATAAAATAAAAAGAACCCTCCTACTCAGTCCCTATATACTATCGAAATAATAATTTTTATAATTTCTTAATTAAATTATGAAACAACAAAACAATACTTTCTTTAAAAATAACTAAATGAAAATTAAATCAACAATATTTATATTCAAATTAAATAGAATTTCACAATTAAAGCTTTAATTCGAACTCCCTACACTCGATTTAGGTAAAACTACTAATAATCCCGCAAATTACTAAATTTAACAAACAAAAAAACAAAACATTACAGTAACATTTAAAATATTCTAACATACATATTACGAACCATATAAATAGTTTTACCCAAAAATTTAATCATGAACCTCAATGAACTACTACTCGAACAAACTACTTTCTCCGTACAAAAACAAAACTGAAAAATACGGCCGATCCGTAAACAAAAATTTAATGCAATTCCATTGTTCCAGTAAAAACTGAACACCGGCCGATGCCCATTTGTTAGGGGTGGAAATATCAATGATTATACCAAGGGTTCACAAATTAAGCTACACTAAGGTTCACAACTATTTATATTTGATCATCAAGTGGTTCAGTGGTAGATTATTCTCTTTCTACAATCTCTGCTAACCAAATTACAATGAATTACTAACTTCTATTAGCACTGATTAACTTAACTTTATTATTCTAACTAATGAATCTGGTAATGCTACCCCAAGACGAAACACTCAAAGAAATAATTATGTTTGTAATGCTGGCTCGAATGAGCTTCTACTTTAATTTTTAAATAAAAGAAACTTAAACAATGAATATTTGACAATCTGTTCACCTACCTAGCTCTCTCTCTAACTGGAGTTCTCGTAGCACAAAAATGGTCGCTTCCCGACCAGCAGCGTCTTCTCCGCTTCACTCGAAAACCCACTCTGTCCCACAGAGTCTCTGCCCAGCACACCAAAAAATACTGACCTCAATCTAGGTCAGTATGACCCTTCTATAGTTTTGTCAGATTGTCAAATTCTTTCTTTGTAAGTGTACT
>JAGFPH010026967.1:0-10215 GCA_018207615.1 Philaenus spumarius | reverse complement strand
ATAATTTCGAATTTTTTGAAAACCTTTCTTACAGCACCTACGGCCCTAGAGGAAGCTACATACCAAATTTCATTCCAATCCGTTCGGTGTTTTTTGAGATTTTGTTTTGAATGAGTCGGTGACACAAAAATTATATAGCCTATATATAGATTCAAGAATAAATTCCATTCTTCATTTCCATTGTTTGGGCAATTGTGTATTCTTCCCCTGTAACATCTTTTCGAGTATAAAGTTACTTTTTATAAGGAGTGGGAATGTAAAATACCGACACAATTTATTATTCAACCTGAAGCAGATCCGCACTGCAATTAAAACGACCAAAAGTAAACCGTTCCCGTTTCCTGTTTAAAAGTTTTTAATTTGCTTCCA
Organism: Philaenus spumarius; assembly: GCA_018207615.1. Taxonomy (NCBI): domain Eukaryota; kingdom Metazoa; phylum Arthropoda; class Insecta; order Hemiptera; family Aphrophoridae; genus Philaenus; species Philaenus spumarius. The sequence goes on along the minus strand of JAGFPH010026967.1, from coordinate 9,846 downwards.
ATCCGCTTGAGGACGGAACAAAAGATCTAGGTAGCTTTTTAAGTGCTGTAAAGAGTTGGCTGATGGAATACAAAGTAATTGATGGCTTAATCTCTCCAAGTGATCTTTAATTTATTCGATTTTATACAATGGTATTTTATTTGTTGCGTTTGCATATTTTTGTTGGTAACAGACGGACAGAAAAACAATTACAAATGCATGTTTAGGTTTTGGTACAAAGTGTGAATAACCATATGAGCTTAGAAAAAAGTAGGCCCTATTTATTTCCAAATCACAGACAGACACTTCTAATTTTATTTATATGTAGGCCTATAGAATAATATTTCGCATGTTAGGAGTAGGCCTAGTTACCTGATTTAATTAAGTAAATTACGTTTATTTATTTACGTTGGTTTAATTTGATCGATTTGCGTGATAGATTACACTGCACTTGCACGTAGAATGTAAAACATTGAAATAACAGCTGTTAGTTAAACAGATTGTTAATAGATGGCGTGGCGCCTTTCATTAGGAACCACATGAAGTAAAGTATAAAATTTGATAAAATAAAATATTCTACTATTGTTCGTTAATAGCTGGGAACATAAGCTTTAAAATGATGCTTGAATAATTATTGTTTATAAAGAATTAAGGGAGTTATCGCTTAGCGACAAAAAAACACAGTTGAGAAATAATATATAAGGATAGGCCTATATATTATTCATGTAAAATAAAGTGAATGTGCAAAGGTGGTAGAGCAAATACAACAAAGATATTGATTCTGTATAAGTCAGTGCTCGGCTTTGCATTCATTTCTTATTTAGCCGGACAGACAGAGTTGCGTGCAATTATTGTCTAGTTGAAGACGTCTTAGAGGCATCACAATAACAGCTGATGCGATCATACCGGCGTAACGTTACGTAGTGTGACAGGAGGTGACAGATTTTTTTTAAAGGATCGCTCACCTTTGTTTCTTACGGAGCAATTCACACCGTCGTAAAACGTCGGCGTCTGTTGCAGTGTGAATTGGCCGGGCGTCTTCCGACGTTTATTGCTGTGCGATTGGCCGTCTGTCACTTAACGTAATGTGACCGGACGCCGGAGTGAAATTACCTTTATATACCCTCTACAAGGCCAGTTCTTCGAGATATTGAGTCGTCTAGTATTTTGTAACGGACATGCAGACGTTTAGGGCCGTTTCACAGAGGGAGGCCGAGGGCGTGTTTGGACGTGGGCCATCGTTTGGACAACTTTATAACCAAAGCTGTTCCTACTGGTAACTTCAGACAGTGAGATGTAGAAATTAACGATCTGCCCCCAGAATTGATGTTATTAGCGAAGTTCCATAGGGAAGATGAGCTATTCCAGTGCGTAGTAAATGAGCACTGATTATAGTCCCCAGAACACGTTTTGAGGTGTTATTAAAAATCCTATGTGCATATGTGTGTACGCACTCTAAGTCCGATTTGAAACACACTTTGGTCGTTTAAGTCGCTCGAACGTGTTCGGGAACCAAAATAAATCCAACAGCAGGAAACAACTATTGAGATAGAATGAAATTGTTTATGATTTTATCTAAAAAAATATATGTAGGATACTACTGTATTCCCTGCACATTTTGTTTTTTTACGCGATCTTATACTTTGTTCCCTCAAAGTCAACCAAAACGTAAAATACCATAAAAGTACCCTAACTTCTAATCCGAGGCCGCATGGGTGTGTAATAATTGGTTTGTTCAACCCGATATCCTGTACCAACACAGTAAACACAACAATATTGTGGTTACGTATGCTGTTATTGTTTTGACAATCGCACCAGTCCATCCGGAAGGGAATCAAAAGGGCTACCTACAAAGAAGGTGTCTCGACATTTTTTGTTAAAAGTACGGTTTTACTTTCTCACTATACTATAGTAGTCTATAGAGAAAGTATAGTGATCGCAATAAAAATCGATGTTACTTTCTCACTATACTATAGTAGCCTATAGAGAAAGTATAGTGATCGCAAAAAAAAATCGATGTTGAGATTTTTGTGGAAATATCCGTTTTGGGACCCCCTGAGTCCAAAAAAGTGGTTTTTACAAAATGTCTGTCTGTATGTATGTCAGTATGTCTGTCTGTATGTCTGTATGTAGACAAAGCTAGAGAGAAAACTATTCGATCGATTTCAACCAAATTTGCACCAGACATGTCCAGTACGCCTGTATAGATGCACGAAAAAGGGTTTTGAACAATTTTGAAAAACAACCTCCTTTTTGGCCAAAAAACCCCCAAAAAATCAGTTATTATTTTTTTATAAAAAAACGGCTTTAACGATTTTGATAAAATTTGGCTTATTTGTAGCCTTTAATGTGCCTTACCATATACAGAAACCCGCATCTTTCTAAAAATTCTCGTTTAGCTAATAATAATAATAATAATAATAACTGTTTTTGGGGGTTTTTTGGCCATAAAGCGGGTTGTTTAAAAAAAAAATTTCAAAACCATTTTACGTGCATCTATGAAGAACTAATTGACGTGTTTGGTGCAAATTTTTTCGAAATCGATCGAATAGTTTTCTCTCTAGATAATAATAATAATAATAATATTTATTAGTTTTATCTCCAACTTTAATAAAAAAACTCTCCTACCCCACCCTACAAGTCACAGTGAATCTGTTTAGTAATTTAAATGTATTTGTGAGAAAGTATGTGCCAGTTCCTGGTACCGTTTATTTGAGTAATTTAGGATTTTCAAACAGCCACCATTTTGAAACGCATGATTGGATATAATCGATTATTTTTGTGATAGATCATTGTTGGGCCAAACTTCATGCCAAGTTTGAACTCAATCAGTCAAACATTTCTCTACATATGAATTATTTTGTAAAAATAACAAAATGGCTGAGATCTGGAAAACGAAGCATTCCCGAACATATTTTTATATAAACTTTTTTCTTTATTTTCACTTGTAGAACGTCCTGAATTACCCTATATACAGAGTGTTCATAAAGTACCTTTAATCCCCCCCTTATTATTTTTGTTATTGAAAATAAGTTAACTAAACTTTGTATATATCTTGTGTTGCATAACAGGACAAATTTTTTGAAATATCTGAACCTTTATGACTTTTGGGGGTTTGAGGGCGGTAGAAGTAGTGATGTGGGCCGGGCATATGCCCAGTGGGGTGGTCGTTTAAAAATGGGCATATGCCCGGGCATTTGCCTAAAGCAATTTTAAGCGCCCAAAAACTGGGCGTTTATAAAAAATTTAGTTTAAGGCAGTTTTAACTATTATATTTCATGTTTGAATTATTATAGTTCATGTTTTTAATCTTTGACTGCCTTCAGTGCTTAGTTGTGTTCATAAAATTAACATTTTAAGGGAGGGGGTCATTATCAAGAGATAAGTTGACAAACAACTTAGGCTATACTATTAAAATAAACCCCTAAAACTTGTAATATTTTCAATTTGGTGTTTTGAATAAACATTTTGTTGCAAAATTGTTAAATAATATCTAATTTACTAACTGCTACTTAAGCAGGTTTCTACTCTGGAAGTCATAAATGTGTGCATAAGGTAAATTTATAATGAATCAATGAATAATTGAATTTATAGTTAAGTATTAAGGTTGTGTTAGTAAAAAAGTGCTTTTTAACATCTTTGTATTTCAATAACATGAAAGGCACTTATAAAATAATTATTTTCATTTTGCTTTTATATGGTCCAACACTGGTTTAAAAAAAAAATATAATTTTATGTTTGTTGTACAATAATTCATGTTTTTACTTAGGCTTAACAAAAAACAACTAACTTTTCACTTGAGGTAGGTAGGATAGTCAAGAATTAAGGTTGTAGTTACATACATTGAATATACAACACTGTGTTGTATATTCAATGTTACATATGAAAAAGATGGATGATTGTGGAGGCAATAAATTTGTTGTTTTATTACATTCAATATTGTTGATTTCTGAAAAGTACATTCATCCCGGACAAAGCACTGTTTGACTGTTACCTCCTCATTTACATTAGCCAGATATTGTTAATAAAAACAAACCTATAAAGCTTATTTTCAGTCTAAATTATTTCCCCTTGTTGACAAGTAGAGTCAACACTTCTTACCAATAAAATAACATATTATACAAGTAATTATTTATTTTAATATAGGCTTTTATGTAAATATGTATAATAAGAGGTTTAAAAAGTTATTTAGAAGAGTGGTCTTCAAATTAATTTCCATTAATTAGGTTTATTAGCCTTTAACTGGATAAACGCCCGGGCGCTTATGGATTTTGGGCGTTTATTTGGGCATTTGCCCCGACATTTAAACGCCCGGGCGTTTTACATCACTAGGTAGGAGGGTAACATATTTCAAATATAAAGATATTTGAATTCATGTAATACAGCATTGAAAAGCTTATTAAAAGAGAAACACAATGGCGCAAACTAGAGCTTAGTATCTCGCTTCGTTTCAAAGTATTTTACAATCAAAGTTCTGGAAAATGGTATCGTAATGATAACGTCAAAGCAGGTTATTAATTTGTTGATATTAGGAATAAGTAGATTGTTTGTTATTTCTAGAACTTTTATTGTCCATTGCTTTGAAACAAAGTGAGATATTAAGTTCTAGTTTGCGCCATTGTGTTTCTCTTTAATATGCTTTTCATTGGTGTATTACATAAATACCTTTATATTTGAAATTATTACCCCCTAATCCCCCCCAAGTGTGTCAGATATGTCAAAAAATGTGTTCTGTTATGCAACACAAGTTATATACAAAGTTTTGTTAACTTATTTTCAGTACGGTAACAAAAATAATGAGGAGGGTTAAAGGGAATTTATGAACACTCTGTATATTTATTACAATGTTGTATCTTTGTACTTTCTCCTATTTTATAAGCACACATCACCTCGGTCTTTCTTTAGCAGTCAAGACTAAATACTACAACCAGTTGTACACGAGCATCGTATATGTTATCAATTACAACGCTCTGCGCATGCGCAGTAATATGTTACGGGCGTTATTACGTTAAACGTGAAGTCGTGCGGCAATACAAACACATACCAGTTGCGTTCCAGGTTTTAGGCTGCATTCCGACTTTAAACATAAAATATACGTAGGTGTGTAAGCAATGCTAGAGTGGGGGGGGGGGGTCACAACTCACCCCGAAATCACGAAATTTAGCTGTAAAAATTAATACTAGGTTTAAAAAGTGCAAGTTAAATTATAAAATAGACAACACAATAGAGGATCCAACAACATATTTTACATCATTGTATATTGCACGCATATGTTGTTCTGAAATATTTATTATGTTATGTATGTGTGAGTGTAGATTGGGTGGTGTATATAAGTTTGTGTGTTTGTAAGTGTAAAATTCTGTTCTTCATCCCATTTTTGTTTTAAGTTAGTTTTATTATCAAGGCATCCTTTGCATTTGTATATATTTTGAATTGATGATGGCACTATGGCTGATCTCTTTCTTTCTTTTTCCTATAGTAATAAGATTAAAGAATTATGATGGTAAATCCTACTCAGGCACATGTGCCTAAGGATTACCTATTCTTCACGTAAATTTAATCTGAATGTAAAGAAAATCTTTGTTTTTGTTCTTTTATCAAGTTAAGTGTAGTATGTGTTAATTTACCTGTCTTGTATTTTTATTGTATTATTATTGCATTCAAAATTATTATTATTTTGTATTTTGGTGATGAAGAAATAAATATTATTATTATTATTATTTAAATTTGTTAGATTAAACTACAACGTAGGCTACAATACACATGGATGCAGTAGGTTACAGCCTTACTCTCTTGTGAGCTTGATCTGATCTATTAAATAAGAAAACTATCTAGGTTCAACAAAAATACTTTACTCTAACAAAACAAAATCATTCATCATCCTTACATCCTATAATATTTTACATGCGTAACTGTATCAAAATTTTGAAAATAAACATGGAAATTGGTGCTTAACACGTTCACTGCTACGCAAATTTCGTATTTCCTGTGCTATATAGTAGCCGACCTTTCATTTTTTATATTTATAGCCCAAATGAGTATAAATTGCTTTATTTTTTTATATGTATAGCCTAAATGAGTATACACTGCTTTATTTGTTTTATATTTATACCCTAAATGAGTAGAAATTGCTTTATTTTTTATATTTTTTATAGCCCAAATGAGTAGAAATTGCTTTATTTTTTATATTTACAGCCCAAATGAGTATAAATTGCTTTATTTTTTTATATTTATAGCCTAAATGAGTATAAACTGCTTTATTTTTTATATTTATAGTCCAAAAGAGTATAAATTGCTTTATTTTTTTATATTTAAAGCCCAAATGAGTATAAATTGCTTTATTTTTTTATATTTATAGCCTAAATGAGTAGAAATTGCTTTATTTTTTTATATTTATAGCCCATATGAGTATAAACTGCTTTATTTTTTTAACCATTCTACGAAATAATCACTAATATTTTAAAGCGTATAGAGGCTTAAAATTAGCGTGCGAAGCACGCAATGCACTGTGAATTTAAAATTCTCCCAACACGGGGGTTGGCGTGCGAAGCACGTAATGCTCTGTGTAATGAAAATACTCCCAATACGGGGGTTGGCATGCTAAGCACGCAATACACTGTGTATCGAAAATACTCTCATCCAAGGAGGTTGGCGTGCGAAGCACGTAATACACTGGGTATTGAAAATACTCCCAATACGGGGGGTTGGTGTACGGCGGTCGCTTCTCATAGTGTTCAGTGTCAAGCTCACATGTGCGCCCTTAGCAGTGAACCTGTTAAAAGGGTTTAAATTCAAATCCCTGGTCCCCCCCCCCCCAAAGTTTTCTTGGCTACGACCTTGCTTTAAACATAAAATATACGTAGGTCCGTAAGCACATAACATGATCTGTTCATATTATGGTTTTTTTTTGACTTGCGTCCAATACGATGTGGTTAGGCGGATTAGTTGTCGCCTTGTTTATTCGTCTCGTGCGCATATGTTCTACAGCTGATAGATGACGTCGTCTGTAAATATCGCACGGCATCGTATGGCCTTGGCTGCAACCGATACACGTGCGACCTACAATTATTCCCCTATTTAGCGGAGAGAAGAGAAACTAAATCCGTGTACGGAAAAGTCCTTAATTGCGTGGAAAAGTGTAACCGCAGACAAAGAATGATATCTGTTCCCATCAAGTTGTGTACCACCTTCTCTCCGTAGAACGAACAAAACGGTTCTTCAATCACAAAAAATAAAAAGAAAGTAAGCAGTCCGACAGAAATGAAAACTGCCATGAGTATAATTCGTTGGTTATATTGGTTTAATCCGAAATTTGATCATTATCTTATTCCATTTAAAATTTAAATATAATAATAATTTTGTTTAAACTGATTTTAGGTAATTCCGATACTGAACCAGCATACTTTTCTTTAACGCGTACATGTTCATTGCCATATCAACCAAGATAGGAAATTTAGACTTTTAAAAAAATGAGAAAGCACTACGTCCATTTTAAACTCGTCATCAAGTACACCAATCTAACAAAACTTAATAAATTAGGAAGTGCAATGTCCATTTCACAGGTATTACCAAGTAAACTGTTTCAACACAACTTACAAAATGAGGAAGCACAATGTCCATTTCATCGGTAGCGTGACGTGACTAAATTAATTCATACTGCTATTGAGTTAACCACTGCCTATTTTATTTCGTCGATTTATTCTTCTTTTCGATCAGCTGTTGCGCTGAACTTGAACAATGGAAGAATACGAAATGAAAAACGCAAAGATACGCGAGTTCGTATATTCTACCTTATCCAAAAAGTGTTCGGCGCGCCTAAAGTAGTTTTTACTTCAAAAATTGTTTCAGAACTAACAAAATTCCATGTTTGGGAAGTTTAGACTCTACATTTGGTACTCTGAAACTAAGTTCACACAGGTGTCTATGCAGAAATTATTAATGGCACATGATTCACAAAACTCAATAGTTAAATTTATTATAATTACTTGTTCGGACATTTGCCATCATTTGTGTGTTAAATGATCAAACACGACGTTTCAAGAATACAAATCAATTCCCGTTCTCAAGTGACTAAAACTAACGGTACATAAACCCAGGCAACTAAGCCTATGAACAAAGTAAAACTACAAATTACTACTAATTTTAAATATCTACATGATGGATCTCGGAGCTAAGACTGAGAAGTCAAACACACCAACCACAGACAAAACAATACAAACACTAAGCACACGCAATTGATGGCAAGCGTCTAGTTGACAAGTTGGAGTGAGACTGACAACTGGCCAGAGTGTTTAGGTCTGGCAAACAGGAAGGGGTAGTTGCCTATCGTTTCATATAGTTCAACTGTTTCGCACGGGAACGGGTTATAACACCACGTGGTGATTCTACTGAAAAAAATTCAGCATTTTTATTAGTCGGTAACATTTCTGTTTTATTATTAATATGGTTATTATAATCAAGTTTTAGTTCTTTTTTTTAATAATGGGAGCCACAGTGGCCTTACTTCAATGCTTGTTTGGCTGATAGGGTTGTCCGCTAGTTTTATATTATGAGGCTTCAATTATTTTACGTTTGTAAAGATTATTTTCCCGGTGTATGATTTTTGCCTCTTCCCAATTAAATTTGTGATTTTCGGACCATATATGTTCTGCAATTTTCGATTTATCGACTAGCCCTAACCGTACATTATTTTTGTGTTCTTTTATTCTAATGCTTAAAGGTCTTTACCGCCCACCCCATGTTAAACGTCCCTATCCCGAGCGGCGTGTAAAGTTCTTGTTTACAAGCTGCATGATATGTAATAGAAGCTCCATGATATGTAATAATGCATGTTATTTCATTACAACCCTCTACTAGTTCGAGAAGTGGTCGCAAGAGCGCTAGTAGTCAGCGTCAGCTGTTTAATTTGAAACAATCAATTTTGCCATAACTGAGTTGTTGTTTTCGTACAAACGTAACCTCAGTTTATTGTTTTAATATAACGGCCTATTATAGTTGATGAAAATGAGTGAATCTGAAGAAAGTCTACCTTCAGACATAGAAGAAAGTGCTAATAAAGCTGTAGGTAATGTAATACCACTTAAGTCAAAACTAAGATACGAAGAAACGTAAATGGCACCAAACTCTTCAGGAGTATACTTTGCAAACTTTTCTAACTGTGTTTTCAACATATATTATATAGCAAGTAAATTAGTGTAATTTGTTGTAATATTTGCCATTTCATAAAATAATAAATGTGTATTTAGTTGTAATGTCTCATTGTTATTTATATGCCTCGTTGTAAGAGGGGGGTGCTGACTTAGGGGGGGGGGGGGGGAAAAGGTTGTGTACGTACCTAAAGCTGTAAGCGCCATGACAGCCTTGGGCTTTAACGCACTCGTGCTACGCACTCGTGCCCTCAAACTTCGCCCTCGGCTTGTAATTAGCGCTCTTACAGCTTAAGGTACGTAAATAACTATTTTGTCTCGCCAATATATTGCCTATCACATTCACATTTAATACTGTAAAGTTTTTAGAATCCTGTGTGCCATTTTTAGGTTTAGTTTGGACGAGATGTTGTCTAACAGTGTTTTTTTGTTTTAAAAGTTAAATTTAGGTTAGTAGTTAGGGTGTTTTACCGCTTACACATTTGGTGACTCCTGGGCTTTCCTATTCGACCTCACTGGTAGAAAAACAAATTTCCTGTAAAACGTATTAATAAACCGCGTAACATGACTTAAATATAAATAATTTTCCAACTAGTCAAATCACGTGCAGATTTTTGATGTACTTGAGAAAAATTATAACTTCAAAATATTAAGTTTAATGTGTTATAAACGTATTTAGACTATTTGGCTTGTTTTGAGGTTAAAAGTAATTGAAAATGTA
>JAGFPH010026966.1:0-10216 GCA_018207615.1 Philaenus spumarius | reverse complement strand
TTTCAGTTTATTTTTTAACTGGTTTTTCAGTGTTTTTTTTTTTATTTGTACAAGGTAACATTTTTAACTTGCGCCGTAGGGATTCAGATGTTAAATTCAAACTAAATTAAAAAAGATAGAAAGCTGGTATTCCGATTGAAGATGCAACAAACACCTGACGTATACAGCAAAAGGACTTTTCCAAATATAAAAGTTATAGCGAATAACTCATCCACTAGTTAGCGAATTTCCATAGGAAAAATGAGCTATTGCAGTGGCCCTTATGGTAAGATCCAAGGTCGGGAATAGCAAATGAGCACCGATCATGGACCCCAAAACACGTTTTGGGATGTCATTAAAAATCATATATATATATATAATGTATATACGTGTTCGCACTCTAGCGGCCGCATTTTAAGTCCGATTTGGTTCAAATTTGGTACACATGTTGGCTGTCTACGTCGCTCCGAAGCACGCAATGCATTGTTTATTGAAGATACTCCTAATATTGGGGTTGGCGTGCGAAGCACGCAAAGCACTGTGTATTGAAAATACTCCCAATATGCAGAATGGCGTGCGAAGCACGCAATGTTCTATGTATTGAAAATACTCCCAACATGCTGACTGGCGTGCGAACCATTTTGCAGCTATTCAGCACCGTCGCGAATAGACCTATTTCCCAAATAGTTGGTTGAAACCCTAAAACATGTAGGCCTATAAACTTAATTTTGGAAATTTGCTCAACTCACGTCAGCGGTTCAGCTGCGTGGTCGAATAATTTTATTTGTACAAGGTAACATTTTTAACTTGCGCCGTTGGGATTCAGATGTTAAATTTAGACAAACTGAATTAAATAAACGGTACCAGAAACTGGCACATACTTTCTCACAAACATATTTAAATTATTAAACAGATTCACTGTGACTTCATAATTGTAGGTGGGGTAGAAGTGGTGATGTTAAAGTAGGAGATTAAGTAATAAATATTATTATTATTATCAGCTAGAGAGAAAATTATTCGATCAATTTCGAACAAATTTGCACAAAACACATCTATTAGGCCTGTATAGATGCACGAAAAAAGGTTTTGAAAATTTTTGAAAAAACCCCCTTTTTGGCCAAACAAACCCCAAAAATCAGTTATTATCATTATTATTATCTAAACAAGAATTTTTAGAATGATACGGTTTTCTGGTTATGGTAGGGTATATTAAGGGCTACAAATAAGCCAAATTTTATCAAACACGTTAGAGTCGTTTTTTTATAAAAAATAATAATTGATTTTTTGGCCAAAAAGGGGGTTGTTTTTCAACAATTTTCAAAACCCTTTTTCGTGCATCTATATAGGCCTATTTGACATGTTTGGTGCAAATTTGGTTGAAATCGATCGAATAGTTTTTTCTCTAGCTTTGTATACATGCAGACATACATACAGACATACAGACAGACATTTTGTAAAAACCACTTTTTGGGACTCAGGGGGTCCTAAAACGGATATTTTCACAAAAATCTCAACATCGATTTTTTTTTGCGATCATTATACTTTCTCTATACTATAGTATATTGAGAAAGTAAAAATGAAAAGATAAAAAGAGCGACATATAGGCTAAACATAACTTTATACGAACTCCGAAAAAATGACGGACTCACAATAATCCCTCCCTACCTCCCCTAACCATAAAGTAACTTGCTTTTTGTAGGAGTGTACAGTACGATTTTTTAACGGTGCCCTCGGCCACGATGTACTAACCTGGATGATAACGTTAGAAATCGCTCCGTTCACTCCACGAAAACTGAGCCGAGCGGCGTGAAACAGCGAAAACCGAGCTTCAATAACACTGTCATTTAATACACTTAGAAGCGATGTAAAATTATGAAACTTTCACGGATACGCAGATAAGAACCATACCATTCGTATGATGTAAAAGAAAATCAATTACAAAACCTATTTCATATTTAAAAACTCAATATTACAACAATGTTCTTTAATAATGACATGAAATTTTCACACCGCTGGAAAGTTTTTTATTTGTTGGTCAGAGACAAAGTGTTCGCGAGAAAGTTTTAGACAAAGGTCCAAATTAAATATTTTATTTGAAACATGTTTTCGTTTGACTTACGGTTTGCTCGGTACAGCGGTATAATGTGTGCGTTTCAATTAAAACTACACCTGGCCGGGCCGTGCCGCCAGGTCGTGTTTGGCATTATTTACCATAACCACACCACAGTATTATTATTCGAATACTCGAACAAGAGACAAGTAGTCTATGACTCATTCAAGTAGTTTTTATTTCAATAATTTTATTCATTCATTTTTGTTTATTCGAAGTTTGTGGAACTGCATTTACAATCCCTCCCCGCTACACCGCTAGCCCACCGTGCGCTAGCCGAGCCGAGGGCACGGTTAAAAAAATCGTACTGTACTAATATATTTCGTACACACAGGCGGCTATTCAGCGCCTTCTTGAGTAGATCAATTTAACAAATAGTCGGTCGACACCCTAAAACATATAAACTTAAATTTAGAAATTCGTTCGACTCAAGTCAGCTGTTCAGCTGCGTTGTCGAATTATTATTTAATTTAAAAAGTTTATTTATAAAAGAGATCATAGGCGTAGAAATGAAATCGTCTTTCAAAAATGCATAAACAATTTCTGTATTATTACTGTGTAGGCCTAAGTGCATTGAAATATTACTGATTATTTTTTAAGACGTACAGTTATAATTACCTAAAGTGAATGTAGATACAGTTTTATCATAAACGTCTTAAAGGATTAATGAAACACATGTTGTGGAATTAATCTTCCATCCTGTTTAGAGTGAAAGTGTACCATACAAAGCTTTTAGCAACATTACATCATAAATAAAACAATAGCACAAGGCTTCTAAGGCCGGCCGCACACTACATCGAACGCGACACGACACGACAAGACATTTTGACGGAAGGCGTCTTATACTACTCAATTAGTATGAGTTCAAATGGAGCTGGCGCATACTACATCGAACAAAACGCGACAAGACGATAAAACGCCTTAAGACGTTTTATCCATGTCTGGCGAAGGTACGGAAAATTTCGTCTTACGACAAAACGCGATCAAACAATATCAGAAAAACTGTTGTGCGCATGCGCTTTGGATCATGTGACATCCTGCTCCAATCCTTCAGAGAGCACGTGGGCACGTGGGAACATTTTACATCGTCTGTAATCTACGGCCGAATTTGTTGCTTGGCTACTGTTTTAGTGCATTAACATTTAAGCATTTTAAGGAACTTTAAGCAAGTGAAAAATGAGTGTAGATGACAGTGCAGTTGCGGCCGTAGATGTTGATAAACTGTTATTTTTAGTGCAAAACAACCCAGCAATTTTCAACTCTACATTAAAAGAACATCACAACGTCGATGTTATCTCCAAAATTTGGACTGACATAGGAAAAGAACTGAATGTACCAGGTAATATAATCATTCTCATAAATAAGTTTCATAACAAATAACTCCATTAGTACATTTTTGTGTAACAATGTAATTATTATAAATTAAGGCTATAGGACTATTTATTTGATTCTATACACAGCAGAGCCAAAACATCCTCAGTGAGGGAGTATTTTCATGTTTTTGCAGATATAACTTGTATAGTGATTTACCGGTTTATGTAATATGATAAATATACGGAATGTCCTGTACGAAATTGAAATTTTGCATAAGTAGGCTATTTTATGACAATGATGTTTAGCTATGAACACATTATCACAATTTTTCAGATTAAAAACAACATAGCGGCTATTTTCAATTTTAAAAGCTTAGTTCTCAAAAACGGTAAATTTTACAACAGATTTACAAGATACAGAAAAGTTGTATAATTTTATTCTCTAAAAGATAGTAATAAGTTTATTAAGATCGGAATATGATTACCAAAGGAAATAAAATGTTTCTGAATAAAAGCTTGATTTTTCTGATGATTTTTGCAAAATAAATCATGTTTTTAAGTAGACAATTTGCATTTACGGTACTCAGTTATTTATAAAATTTATCTTAATAATCTTAGTGCAATCTTTTGGAGGGTAAAATTTTACAGCTTTTTATATCATGTACATTTCTTGTAAAACTTGCGATTTTAGAGATGTTGAGTTTTTAATATTAAAAACAGCCGCTTTTTTGTTTTTGCTTAGTATGAAAAATGTTGATTATTTTTCTATAGCTGTACATAGTTGTCATAAATACTTGTGCAAAATTTCAATTTTCTATGTTCAATCGTGTCGTAGAAAAAACAAGAAAATTATAAAACAAAATGGCGGGTGTGAGGGTAACTAAGAATTTCTAAACAATTTAAATGCGACATTTACATTTTATTTTAACCTAGGAACAATGCATTAAAACATTGGTAGGTTATTCTGTATCACTCTGTATATTGAGATTCATAAAATAACGTACATTGTAGATAAGTAGAAGTAGATAAGTAGAAGCAAATTATTTTTCTAAACGAATACAAACTTGTAACATGTTTATTTAAACAAACTCAGTTATGCACTATGCACACGGTTATGCATACTATCTACACCAATGCCATTTTCTCTTGCCAAGGTACGGAACCTTCTGTAGAGTTAAAATACTTCAGAAAGTTGTCCCTTACTACATAAGCAGCTTTTGCTGCTCTTGCTCTGACAGTCTCTTGATCTTTATCACAGTCTTCATCTACACTCATTAATTCATCATAAATTTCAAAAATTTGCCCTTCTTTAACTCTAATTACATTGTGAAGAACACAGCACGCTAAAACAATACTTTTTGAAACGTCTGGGTGAGTTAACATTGCTGTTTCAAATACACGGAATTTTTTTGCCATCATGCCAAATGCGCACTCAACAATTCTACGAGCTCGAGAGTGTCTGTAGTTATAGATTCTACGTTCCCGTGTCAATGAGGCCTTGGCATACGGCTTCATCATGTGTTTGTGAAGAGCGTAAGCTTCGTCTCCCACAAACACGTAAGGAAATTCAATTTGGTTTTCTGTACATAGTGTTCTCGGTTTAGGTAGGTTTAACTGTTTATCACGAAACATACAACCAAAGGTTGAAGAAAGAAATACACCCCCGTCACTGTTTTTACCAGCTTCTCCTACATCCACAATTAAAAATTTACCCTCTGCGTCCACAACAGCTTGAAGTATTATAGAATTATGTGACTTGTAATTAAAAAACATTGAACCGCTGTTCCATGGAGCCTCGATTCTGACGTGTTTCCCGTCAATTGCTCCACAACAATTCGGGAAATTCCACAGTTCTTCGAATCTTTCTGCTATACGTCTCCACTGGTCAGTTGATGGGACAGTCATCAAATATATTGGAGACAGCTCCTCCCAAATTGCAGCACATGTTTCGGAAACAATTTTCCCAGCAGTTGTTGCACCAATTCTGTGGTTAAAGTGCATGTATTGGAAGCGTTCGCCTGTTGCAAGAAACCTGGAAATAAAAATTATACGTTTATAAATTACATTGTAAATTTATAATTTCAGTTGACTACTTGCCTGGTTGTTATGGCCAGGTGTGTTACTTTTTATATTGTTTAACGCTTAATAACAGTAGTTTTTCTTTCTAGGTAACATCTGTAAGACCAAATGGCATAACCTTAGAAACTCCTATGTTAGGTACCTTAGGGACCTAAAAAAAATGCCCAGTGGCTCTGGGCAAAAGAAAAAAAAATGGCATTTAGCAGCTGCTATGGAATTTATCCTACCGTGGGCTGGACCTTCCCGGAAAATGACAGGCAATCTCAACAAACCTGTTGATCCCGAAACTCCTTCACCATCTACATCTACCCAAGAATCTATCTATATCAACGACGACTTACGCGATGAAGATGAGTTAAATGATGAAGCAAGTGGAGAAATTGGTAACTACAACCCCAAGAAAAAACAAAGACAAACACCTGCTGAACTCGTGGCAAACCCAATGGCTGAATACTTGAAAACTGTCACTCAAAAACATAAAATTCAAGAAGTCAAAGGCGAAAATGAATTTTTGTCATTTTTTAAAAGTTTGATCCCAGATGCTGAAAAATTAACCTCAAGAAGGAAGCGTAACTTTAAAACATCTGTGATGACCAAATTGCATCAACTACTGGACGAACAAGAAGATGAGCAAGCATCTCATCGGAATATTAATATTTCCTCTCGAGCTCCGTCCTCTTCCTCTTACAGCGGATCTAATGCTCCTGAAGTTGTGGAACAGTATGACGGCGATTACAATTACTCACACTATGAGGATCAGCATTCTTCGCAGTATCAATTACATGAACTGTTGGTACTTCCTAAAAATAACCATGTTTAAAAACTCAACTTGATTTTCATATCATACCTGTATTTTATTTGAGTGTTAAATAAAAACATATTCTTCTTGTAAACAAAACTTGCCTATTTATTGCCCTTAACATAATAGATTCTTCATAAATTGTTGTATAAACGAAACGTGCACAATAGGAAGGTAGGATTACATGACAGGTCCCCACACTGGCACTCCCACACACTACCAAAAATACTGACACTTCCATACACCTCTTAACCTAATTTAAGATAACCTAACCTAACTTAATCTTACCTAACTTAACCTGACCTAACTTAACCTAACCCTCACTTAATCTGCCCTAAACTAACCTAACCTAACATTGGCGGTCCATCAAACGCTTTGTCGAGCTGGTACACCCCCGTGTGTGGAAGTGTCAGTCGAGATGTGAATCGTTAGTCAGGAAGCCGCATCCAAGAGGTGTGGGGAAGTGTCGGTATTTTTTCAATGTTTGGGGAACTGTCCGGACACCAGGATTAAGTGGCCTGCATTACAAAATAATTTAAATAAATAAATACACTGACTTACCTCAACGTAACCAAGAGTCTTTCCTCTGGAGTTATGGATTTTCTAAATTTAGTGTTTTGTTTCTGTATCTTAGGACTTATTAATTGCAAGATGTAGTCAAAGGTCGAAACTTTCATTCTGCAATAGTTGTAGAACTTTGATTGATCAGCCCTCAGTTCACCAATAAACCCAATAATATTTCTTTTTTGGTTTATAGGGTGCACCCAAATATTCCTTTTGACACCAGAATCTAATAGCTGTAAAAAACTCCATAACAGTATAACTGTCTCTTCTTCTTCTTCTTCACCACGATCCATTATTTCTCACTACCTATTATTTATTTAAATATTTCAAAAATTTGAGTATACAAAACGAAATACACTACACTGTTCGACAATCGATCTGGCACTAAGAGGTTGTCGGAAGCCGTCGTGTTTTGTCGTGTCGGACGGTGTATGAGGCGCATCCGACAGAACGAAACAGAACAGAACAAAACAAAAGATAAACTGTCTTGTCTTGTCGTGTCGCGTTCGATGTAGTGTGCGGCCGGCCTAAGTGGGCCTTTATCCCATCTCCCTTCCTTCACCTACTCAAACAAATTAAATTCATCCTGTCTCTCTCTCTCGACCTTCTAAAATGTTATCCTAGACAAAATTTTATTGTACCTGTTCGTGTAATTATTTAGTTTACCAGGTTCAAAGAATACAAAATTTTAATGTATGTACATATTTAATGTATGTAACTGCTTTTCAGACATTTGCAATCATTTCTGTATATGAAGTAGAATATCTGAGATTTTGTTTTACCTAAAGTGACGGGGCAAAATAGTTCCCATTACTTTGCCATAGTGCGAACTGTGAAGTCTCAAATGTGTGATTCTGCCACTCTAGTCCAGTTTGTGTGTATCCTAATCGTGGACGTCTTGTTATAAGCGAATTTCCATATGAAAAATGAGCTATTGCAGTGGCCCTTATGGTAAGACCTAAGGTCGAGAGTAGCAAATGAGCACCGATCATGGTCCCCAGAACACGTTTTGGGGTATCATTAAAAATCATATATATATACTATATGTGTTGTAGAGTTAGCGGCCACATTTTAAGTCCGATTTGGTTCAAATTTGGTGCACATGTTGGACGAGTTCGTTAGCCAAAAAAATCCACCAACCGAAAGTAAGTTTTTTGACCGGAAGTAAATATGTTTTGGGATTTTTCCTACGAGAATGAATTTGTTTTTGCGTTTTTTCTACAAATAAAAAATGTAGGATGTTATTCTGCACATTTTGTTTTTTTACGCGACCTTTTAGCTCGCTTGGTTCCCCCAAAATCGATCAAAACGTAAAATACCATAGAAGTACCTGGTTCAAAGCCATGTAGTCAATTCTACGCAATGCTCTGTGATTTGAAAATACTCCCAATATGCGGAATGGCGTGCGAAGCACTCAAAGCTTTGTGTATTGAAATTATAGCAAGGGATTTGTAGCTTGGACCGTGACCTCGAGATGCGCAGTAGACTCGGACTTGACTAGAGTGGTGGGGGGTCAGAGAAGCTCAGTCGATTACCGAGCTTTGAACGGAACACTTCAGTATTAAAGCAATTGTACGGGTTTCCAATAACATTATTGTCGTGCACAAATCTATTTATTATTTAACTACGGTATCGCTCTTTATTATTGTTATTTGGCGTTGTTTATTTTTTATTGTTTATATTTGTATAATTAGGTTTAGTGGAAGGCAGTGTTATATCAAAGTTAGGGTTTCACATACTCAGTAACATTCCTGAAGTAAAAATGACAACATAGGCCTAGTTTTCACAGCTCACTAACTAAATTATTGAGGTCATGAATAAACGTAGGCCTACTTATGTACTTTTTAAATAATAAGTTATAAGTTTATTTATTTTACTTAATACTTGTAAATAGTATCAAAATGTAGTTTTTATTGTTACTCATGTTTATTTCTTTGTTAAAATAGTTATTATATCTATCGTTATAAGTTGTTTTTACGTTAATCATGAACAATTAACAGGTCCGCGAGCGTTACCGACATCAGACAGACAAAAATTGAGATACGTAAATAAACGAAAAATCACACTACTCTCAACAATCTACAAACAAAACTCTTATTCTTTTTATTATTATTTTATATAGATATAAAAATTCCCATATCAATAGCCTACAGTATTTACATGTTGCAAGTAATACAACACAAAGCTGTCGCGACAACTTTGATAGTAAGCGTAGTGTCCCTTCCCCTCCAGCGGACGGCGTCCCCACTTGCCTGTATTCTTCCCTACCGCCAGCGCATCGTAAAGTCCATGCTAAAACTAACGAGCTATACCGCCAATACGCAAAATGGCGTGCGAAGCACGCAAAGCTTTGTGTATTGAAGACCTTCCCAATATGCGGAATGGCGTGCGAAGCACACAATGCACTGTGTATAGAAGATACTCCTAATATGCGGAATGGCGTGCGAATCATTTTGCAGCTATACAGCACCGTCGTGAATAGTCCTATTTCACAAATTGTTAGTTGAAACCCTAAAACGTAGGCCTATAAACTTAATTTTGGAAATTTGCTCAACTCACGTCAGCGGTTCAGCTGCGTGGTCGAATTATTTTTATAGTTTATGTTTGCATGTGTACTGTTTAGTTTTGTACGTCCTAATTTTAACTTCTCGCTTTAAATTGAGAGTTGATGTTCTCGAAACATCATGAGCTATATTTTATATAAACATGTAGGAAGAGCTATGTGACCAATTTTAACAATTCGTTATTTCTGAATGACACAAGGTTCTAACAAACAAAATTGATTTTTTTTCAACTATTGGCGTGACAAGGTTCTATTTGAATTCCTCTTTATTTTACATCAACTCTTATTTCTCTATATGTTGTCTAAAGATAAGCACACGCTAGTTCTGGGGCGTAACGGGTCGCATTGCATCGCAAAAATGCATCAAAGCAAACCTTGAGGCTGGCCGGGCCGTATTGCAATCAAATTTTTTACGTCATGTATTCTTCCGATGAGGAACTACCTAATGGTTTATATCATGTTATTTGAGGAAGAAGCGCAGCCGCGAAAACCCCCCATCTATGGATTCATGAAAGATAGTGCTGGAGGCTGAGGTGCAAATAAATTCTACTAATACATTTCGTACTCACAGCCGATCAGCGCCCTCGTGAGTAGACCAATTTCCCAAATAGTTGGTTGAAACCCTAAAACGCATAAACTTAATTTTCGAAATGAGCTCAACTCCCGTCAGCAATTTAGCAGCGTTTCAGTAATTGTTTACGAATTAAATCTATAGTTTTGACATAAAGGTTTCTGAAAAACTTACAGAAATAAACAAAATTAGTTTAATGTTTTTGTACCAGCTTGGAGTGGTTTAAGATCATTATAAA
>JAGFPH010026965.1:0-10216 GCA_018207615.1 Philaenus spumarius | reverse complement strand
ACAAAATAAATACATATGACCTTTTTTGTTGAAAAATACCTCCCCTACACGGTGGTATTTTTTATTTTTCTATATCTTCATCCCAGCTCGAAATATTAAGGATAATCGAAAAAAAAAATGATAATTGATTTTTTTTTCGACTTTGGGAAATTGATGGACTGGTAAACTTTTTTTATGTTAATCTACATACTTTAAGGTACTTATAAAAAAAAATCAGCCGTATTGCAAATTAGTGGTAGTTGTAACCTATACCGACTGGGCTATTTATAAAATTATAGATATGCCTTAAAACTTATTTAATCTTTAATTTTACTTTTATTTTCTTATATTTTGAATTATGGCAAGTCACGCTTCACACATTAATAGCAATCCTCATCATGATGGGCTAATCGACTAGTTACTAGTACGTTATTCGACTAGTCCCTCATGTAATTGTTAGTCGGTTGATATGGACGGACTAATCGATTAAAAACCGTAGGCATAATGATAGTCAGTTTGACATTTTAAATGGAATGACTATAGAAACAGATTGACTAGTGTACAAATGATAATATTTACAACTAGTATAGAGATCAGGGGCGTCATTTGGGGGGGGGGGGGGGGGGGGGGGGGGCCAAGATTTGAAAAGTATTAAAATTACAATTTGAAAGTTTAAAATAATAGGCGTGTAATGATGATGCCCAACAACAGAAAAGACCAACCTTTAGAGTTGCAATATTTTCGAACATATCATTAATTTAAATTATTTTAAACAATAAGGGGTTCAACTATAAGTATCTATACAGCTTTAATATTAAGACTGTATGTTCAGTTCAATGAAAGGTGACTGTGTTGTTACACACATTTGGGAATTTCGTATTCCAGCCACTGACACATTTGTGTCTGTCAACCAGCTTTCTTTCAAGGTATCACAAGCCCCGCCTACCCCACACTCCAGTCTATTGTCTTGTCTCGTTGCTATTTTTAGACATGGACAGGACATGAGTCATTCGCCCTGTGCCTTTTCCTGTTTCCTCCCTCAGTCTAGTCTAGTATGACGTGAAGGTCGTGACGCGCTGTACTCCCGCTGCTACTGTTTTGTTTTAAAAGTGTATTGAATTAGTGTCTCTTGGATTTACTAATAAAAATATTTTATAGTCTTGTTTGTTTCGTGTAGAGTGAAGGGGAGAAGGGTACATAAATATTTAATAGGCAGGCCCGAGTTTTTTTACTTTGCGACTTTGCGTACATATGTGCAATTAGTTGTTAGTTCTCATATCAGATCAGGCAGTTATTTATTATTGCACGTTCTGAGTAGGTACGTTGAATTAAAATTAAAAAGAATAAACCAGATATTCGATCTTTTTTTGGAAAGAAAAAAGTAGATACTAGTGGTGATGAAAGTGTCAAAGGCAAAGACCATGAAGGTATAACGACGGATCTAAATCTCCCATCTACCTCATCAGAGTTATTGGGTCAGCGTTCTAAGATTCCTTCAATTGCATTAAGCCACACCCCTCAAGACCATCCAGTCCAACCAGTCATGGATTTCCCTGCAAATAGTCAAGGTAGGAGGTTCGCCGCCCGGTACTATAATATATACCAGTGGCTTGAGTATTCTGCTGTTGAAGATGCATGCTACTGTTTTCCTTGTCGGCACTTTGTTCCTCCGACTTCAGTTCGTCAAGGTGAAACAGTTGGTAATCGAACATTCATTGAAAGAGGATTTCATAAGTGGAAAGATGCGTCAGCACTATTTCAACAACATGAACAGGGAGATAGACATAAAAGCTCAATGGTAGCTTGGGGAGAGTTAAAAAATCGCAGTGTTCTTAAAATGTCAGCTGCATCTTTGCTTCATATTCTGGAGATATCGAAGAGAATATGAGACATGTAAAAGTTCTGTTGAAAGTCACTCGTTTCTTAGGAATGCAAGGTTTGGCTTTCCGCGGGCATGTTGAATCTGAAGAGTCCTCAAACAAAGGGAACTTTAAAGAATTGTTGGATTTAATAACAGAAGATGATTCACACCTTAAGGAAAGAGTTAGTCGGCGATATGGCCACTACTCTTCACCCGAGTATCAAAATGATTTAATTGGAGTTTTTTCTTCAAGAATCTTCAAAAAAATAAGAATAATTTTGCTGTAAATGTCATAGTATTTTAATTACATTGTTTATATAAAAGTAAATAATCATTGGCATAGTTCATGTTCCATACCATTAACCCTATTACTGTATTATTCTGGTCAATATGTTAATTCAAGTTTAATTGCTTTATGCCTATTCAGTCTATATTGACTTTTACATTCATCGTACGATACTGTTATACATAATTAAATTTAAGGACTTAAGGTGTATACAATATTTCATTCTAAATATTTGTAATGTGCAACGAATTTAGCTGTCTCCAATTTCTTTATACTTTATAACTATATTTATACTTATAACATTAAATTTATTTTATTAAAGTAACTATTTTGTTTGTTTATGCCAATTTTACCTCTATTACTTTCATTATGAAACAACTGCCCCATTTGAATTTGCAGCTCTCTAGCTGGCCTGGAAGTACCCAAACATTTACTCAGTTAGTCACCACGTTTAGCTATATTATATTAGATACCAATAACTGCAATCATTTCAAGATAAAGTTTGCCCCTAAAGGATGTCTCAATATAGCGTGAAATAGCTTAAAATGACATGTTTTATATTGTAAACATTTTTATTTTTTGGGGGACCCAACGGACCCTCCCCCGTACCGGGGTCGGGGGGGGGTTGCCCCCCAACGTTTTGGTGAAATGACGCCACTGATAGAGATGATAAAATAGTAATAGTTGTACTAGTCATGAAGATAGAGTTAAAATTTTCATCTATGGTATTGATGGGTCCATACCAAATTTTTTGATTCTCGATACTGATACCTATTAACAAAAACCAACCAGTAATTTAACTAGGCCTAATTATTTGTAATAATTACAATCTCAGCGTATGTGCGTGAAAAAATCGATGCCCAAATACAATTTGTGAAAACTTAATGAACTACCATTGTTGAAATATTATTTAAAATACAATAACGAATGTTCGCAAAAAAATATGATGTCCAAATATTATTAGCGCTAATTTTATAAAACGCCGGCATTAAAACGTAATTTAATATACAACATCGTATGTCCATGAAAAAAAACTACTCCCGAGAACGATAATTTGTTCTTGTTTATATGAAATACAGGCGTTAAAACTTAATTTAAATTACAACGGCTAAGGTTTGCAAAAAAAACAAAGGCTCTTCATCAGGACTCCCACAAAACCAAATCACGGGTAGCGTATATCCTGAAAATGTCCAAAATGTTTTTCCCGACTTAAAACTAATAGAATTATTATACTTTACTTACCGATGTACAAAATGTGTCACATTAAACACCCTAATTCTATAAATAGACATGATAAGAAACAAATCCATAAGTAGTTGACCTTGAACCTACTTTACCTTCCTGTGTACAAATAACAGCCTAAGCATGAATAGAAATAAAACGAAGCCTTTACTTAACAAACGAAACAATTGCCTAAACATTTTACAACGGAAAATGTCTACATACATCAAATTAAGAAAGATTTACATTTTTCCTACTAATATTTATTGTTAAATGCTGAAGTGGGTGTAAATACATAGAATGTGATTGCAAATACCGGAAATTACATTCAAAATACGGAGAACCGGCAAGTCCGACAATGATATAAACTGAGAATCTCTCGGTATCGGGTTCGATTCTCAATACTGATACCCAAGCTAAAATAATCAGATAACAAGAATCAACCCTTCCCTAGTTTATGACCTGCAAAAAACGTTTATTCTATACAATGTTATTCTGCAGCCCTCACAATGTTGCACCGTCGCTCGATGTTTTGCTTTGGGGTTCCTTGCAATAGTAAAGTTTTATGATACATTGAATTTAAAATTTGATTACATTAATAGTATTAAAATTTAATTTCCAGATACGATTAAAGTCAGACTTAAAGCTCAAGATTCTGAAGGCAATGAGTTCCAGAGGACCTCTTCTCCATCCAATAACCATTCAATGGGACAACATTCAACATGCGTTAAGAGTACTTCAAAGCCAACTAGTACTAGGGTAGTAGTTCACAAATATTTATGCAGTGAATGTGATTATTCTTGTGCTAAATCAAGCGTCCTTAAGGTACACAAAATGACCCATACTGGAGAGAAACCTTTTAAATGTAAGGAATGTGATTATTCTTGTATTCAACCAAGTGCACTCAAGAGACATGAAATGAGGCACACTGAAGAGAAACCTTTTAAATGGAAGGAATGTAATTATTCTTGTATTACATCAGGCAACCTTAAGAGACATGAAATGAGGCATACTGAAGAGAAACCTTTTAAATGTAAGGAATGTGATTATTCTTGTATTACATCAAATGAACTTAAGACACACAAAATGAGGCATAATGGAGAGAAACCTTTTAAATGTAAGGAATGTGATTACTCTTGTATTAAATCAAACGATTTTAAGAAACACAAAATGAGGCATACTGGAGAGAAACCTTTTAAATGTAAAGAATGTGATTTTTCTTGTATTACGTCAAGTCACTTTAAGCAACACAAAATGAATCATACCGGAGAGAAACCTTTTAAATGTAAGGAATGTGTTTATTCTTGTATTGCATCAAGCAACCTTAAGAGACATGAAATGGGCCATACTGGAGAGAAACCTTTTAAATGTAATGAATGTGTTTTTTCTTGTATTACATCAAACCACCTTAAGAGACACAAAATGAGGCATACTGGAGAGAAACCTTTTAAATGTAATGCATGTGATTATTCTTGTATTACATCAAGCCACCTTAAGAAACATAAAATGATGCATACTGGAGAGAAATCTTTTTAGTTGTGATTTTACTTGAACTCAAATCACACTCTTAACATATACACATGATGTGTTCCTATTTATAGTTCTTTTAAAACAGCTGTTTAATTATGTTTGTGTAGTTGCTCTTTTCTTTATATCTAGGCTCTCTTTGTAGTAGACTTTGTAAGAGCATCATGAAATGTGATGTCAGTTGTTTGACAGTAAATAATGCCTTTGACTATAATATGTATGTACAAATGTTTCCAACCCGTTCCAACTGTATATATCTGTCTTTTACTAAGCAGCTCCTAATTATTTTGACCAGAGAATCATGTATTATTTGTTTGAACAATGAAGTATTTATTTTAGCCACAGATAGCATATTTTTATTGTTTAGACTAGTAGTATATTATAAATCATTTGTGCCAGTTGTTTTTAGTTGTACAAAGTAAACAATTTGTTTTGTTCTTCCTGGAAAATTCACATAATTTTGAATTAAAATAATATATTATTTATTATTAAATTGTTTTGATATTACTGCTAACAATTACATTAAATATAACTTTTTTCATATACAGTATTTCATGAATCCCCAGTCTTGAGTGGAGTCCTTGTTGTTGAGACAAGTTTATTCCCTCTCTTTATTTAATAGGTAATATTTAAATTTTTCCCTGAGATTCTGTTTAAAAAAGGTTAAAATCACCATTATCTTCATTATCTGTTCAAATAAAATCTGGGTCCTTGTCATTGTCATCAAAATAAAATAGCATTTGTGCTATAGAAGCAATTGTTTTCTAATTTACTACTCATGTTTTTTTTTTAAATTTTTTATTAGTAAATCCCCTTAATTTTATTTCAATATCTTTCTATATTTGCCTTAACTTTTGTTACTTTATTGTTTACTTATAATGATATAAAAGTATATTATTGTCAATGATTTAGTCATGTTAATACTTTTTTACTTTTTTCTTGTACCTAAAGAAAACGTGAGAGAATTTGAAGGAAGGACTGTATTTAATCCATGTGTTCCTACCCTCTTAAGTTTACTTTGGTAGGCTGGTTCTTTTATTTTGTTCTGATTCGTGTTTTGTAGTTATAATAATATTAAGTATGTTATTCTGTTCTTTAAATCCTTTGTAAACCTGTAGGTTGTTAATAGATAATAACAAAATATCGTACTTTATTTTAACTTAAGTTTTCTTTGCTTTTCCCCTTATTTTGGTGTTACAGATTTGACAATCCGCTATAATCGAGCACACTATATCAATTAAGATAATTATTGTAATTAGTAGTCTATGAAACTAAATGTAATATACCCATATAAACATATACCTGGATTTCCGTCATGCAACTTATTTTGTAGTTTACACTACGAGTTTGGAGAACAGGTTCTCATCTTCAGGTGTTGAGATAACTCACATGTGAGCACGTCAAACAAAAATAAAAAGTTGACGATTGACCGCGGCAATGCTAAGGCACCAACGCCATAACATTTTTATACAGTAGTTCCGTGTTTTGTGATTTTTTAATATACATAATCAATATTTTATTCCAATGTGCAGTGCGATGTTTTATGTTGTAATTTGTGTGTATGTGTGTTTGTTCGTACTTTTTATTTTTGTTTGACGTGCTCACATGTGAGTTATTTCAACACCTACATTCAGTTTCTCCTTAGAAACGTATTTAGAATTCAAATAGGCATAATAAAATGTTGTTTAGCGTTTGGAAGGAGAGATGTTATGCCTTATGCGTTAAGAAATAAACAGACTAGTATTTCACTCCCCCTCTTGTTACAGGAAGTAATGAGACTGTAGTGTAGACTAGACTTCAAGGTCAGTTTGATCTCAATTTTTTACTCTTTCTCTTAATACTCCTTTACATTTAGAACGCTAGTGGGCAGCACAATACCAGTGAAATAGGAGCAAAAAATTAATAAGTAGGCCTACGGTTGTTTTTACCCAGAATGCGCTGGCATAGTCTCTGACCATATAGTCCATAAGGTGGGATATTTGTAAGGTATATAATCAAAGGTAAAAGTGTGTCAGTATAGATAGAGTTAATATAGTGGAATACGACTGTTTTGGGCAATAAAACGATTCTGTCATTGAACTACCCAGTGCATAATCATTCATTTAATTCAACCCAACCAATCTTGACAAAGAGTCTTATCCATGTTTTGGACCCGGACAAAAAGGACGAATTCTCTTTTCTAACAGTACATAAACATGATAACATTTATTGTTAAATCCATAAGCAACGTACATTAGTCTACTTGGCGGGGATAACTAGTAGTTCTGTGAACAGTAGACCTCGCTCATTGAAATAAAAAATGTGGTTTTGAGCTTAGGTTAAAAATAGTGTGCCAGTAAAGAAGTAAGCAGAAGGTTTAGCCAGTAAAACATTATTTTGCAATTCCAGGGTTTCTAGTTCTCGTTTTTTTCCTTTTCTTGAGCTTTAACTGCTAAAGATTTTTTTTTAGGGGGCATTGTGTTTTATTTAGGTTAATAATGCATAAGGTAGCTAAAAATATCGCGTTATTGAGGAAAAACATAGAATTAAAGATTTACATACTTAAATAACTAAAACTTAACAATGTATTTACAGTTCCATATCATATTCCATATCATAGAAATAATGAAAACAAACGATGTTAAAGCGTCGTGATAGTGATCTCAACCCATGACCAACACTTCCCAGCTGTCCAACGGTCATTTTTTGTATGTCCTTATCGCCGCGAGGTTTCATCTCATGTTGTAATTTAAGTAAAGCTAAGTCAAATACTTTTATGAAATAATAATTTACAAGTATACAGTTCAATTCTTTGATTTATTCTCTACACTTTCTTATAATAATATGTCATTTTTGGGCAAAGGATATATTCCTAAATTACTATGCAAAATAGGCCTAGTTTTGTAAGCAGTCTTGTAGTTGGAACATAAAAACTGGTGTTTTCAAAATAAGAAATTTGAAATTGATAAATATTTTTATACAGTTCTATTTAGAACTAAATTACATTTATGAAAAAAATTTGTACTATGTACTTTTTATGTAGGCCTAAAGTTTAACTTTTTCCTTCCATTACTGAACAAGCTTGTTTCTATGGGCAAGCACTTTGTTAATTTTACTTCAATCATTTTTTTACTGGCGTATATGAATTCTTTGAACCTTTATCTACAAAAAAGCTATGGAACACTTTTGAATTGGTTTAGAATAAACGTATAATAACATGGTTAAAATACAAAAATTTGAATGATTTTGAACAAATTTGAAGTTTATGGCTATTTTGTGAGCTTACCTGTAGAGATACGAAAAAAATCAAGAATACAATTTTGTTGAAAATCAAATTTGCTACCTGCATAATGTTATTAGTTTTGAAATTTTATTTATGGTTAAGCCACAAACTGGCTTTGGAAAAAGCTTACACTGAGAGAAACGGTCCGGCCGCCATTTTTATTTTATTTAAGGGGTTAAAATGGAAATACTGTATATATGCATCGCTTGGCCAAGGAATAAGGAACATCCATGCAAAAAATCATCAAAATCGGTCCAGGCGTTTGGCCGTAATCGTGAGACAGACAAAATGCCGAACGGTCGAGCTAAAACGGAGACCTTGCTTCGCTCGGTCAATAATGTACCACCACCCCCAGAGCCGCTTTTCCGCTTGGCGCATGCCTAAGGCGCACAAGATTTATGGGCACAAAATGATGGGACTTTTTTTAATACATTTATTTCTGGTTCAATGTTCAAACATTTTTTCACAGAAGTTTTAAAAAACAAAGGACATAAAATTACAGCAAACACACCCTCGCCTGTTAGCAAACGCCCAGCGAGTCATCTACCTATGCCTTGTGTTTGTGTGGAGAGTGGAGGTGACCTACCTGTTGTCAGTAAGGGACACGGCGTGCGACGGGTCCATATGTGGTGGATAATGGAAAGACTCCTCAAAGAACAAAGGAAAGGAGAGTTAAGGAAAAATAAAATACCTCCCGAACCAAAATTTGCAAGGCAAGAACTCAAGGAGGGGAGCTCTGGTAGGGGTGGGGGGTAGGCGTAACAGTTTGAAGTGCCAGGGAGGTTAAAAATGGCCCTGTACCAACCTCAAAATAAAATTGACACTACTTGAATATGTGCTTCGAAAGCTTTCACAAAATAATGCATTAGGTGGCTTATCTAGAAGGTCCATAATCAAAGATAATGCTGTACGTAGACACAACTTGTGTTAAAGTCACAGATTTATTATATATTGCAAAAGTGGATACCAAGGTATTTAGTAGCAATGTATGTAATCTATGTGAATATAACCTTTGATTATTGAGATTGATGAAGGTTCATAATCAAAAATAAAACACAATAGCAGGATTGTGAATATTTTAAATTAAAATTAAAACTATGTGAACACTGAAAAGATGTTTAGAAAAAAAGAATTGATCTGAAGAGTATAATGTATGTAGTAAAATATTATATATAAGTGTTAGCACAGCTTTATGCTTTTTATGTGTTTTGAGCGGAACCCATCTAAAAAGAAATTCTTGTATGTTGCTGTTATATTAATTTATATATTATAAATATTATTATTTATAATTTATTTACTTATGCTCGCCCCAAAAGTTGGGAGTCAATTATAAATATTATTGTTCTTGCTTGCCCCAAAGTTTAGAGGCAATTATAAATATTAGATCTATTAACTTCTGGAAAAGTCACAAGTTGCAGCGTCAATTATAAATTGTAGTACTATAATTTAAATAATACTAACTTTCTATGAATTGAAAGGTTGGAAAAGCTGTAATTTTGATATATGAATTTTAATTATGCATAAGCTATACTAAAAGAAGTACAATAAATAATTTACTCATACACCATGGATACAATTTGTTAATAAGAATTGATTTATTTAGAATTTACTTATTAAATAATATACATTGCATTCAAATATGATAATCTGGTTTTCTAAAGGTCTGATGAATTTACGATTTTTTTTTTTACTAGCCTCGGTTAGAGTTCATTTGGTAGGCGCTTATAATTGTCTGTATTTTAAATTAAGTCTTTTGAATTGTTTCTATGAAATTATCTCGGGGTAGGCACTCGGCTAGGTTTAATATATTCCTTGAAATAAACGCATTTTTAAGAAAACTTTACTATTAAAATGATGTTCAGAACGTAAATCAAAAATTGGCGATTACTCTCAAAGTAGTTGTTAGGAAATTTTAGGATTGGTTTTTGAAAAGGATTAAAAGTTCTTTTATTTGATGATTCAATGTTCATTTACTTGTATTACTATAGTTTACCATTCTCTGCTAGTTCATTGGCACTGATTCTAATATTTTTAACTTAAAAATTGAAAAATTGTTTAACACATTGCAATTTGCATCTTT